>JAWPHD010004697.1:0-180965 GCA_037043455.1 Cyrtodaria siliqua
CAGAATAACAGCCCTCCAACATGGTTGCATTTTACTACTCCTCTGGGACCGAGTCTGTAAGTGTAAATAATTCAAAATTAAAACAAAAGCCAATTAATTAAAATAATAATGAAATTAATAATGCAGGATGGGTGTATATTATGTAACCCTATTTAAAATAAGCCATGTTTCACAAAACCGGCCTGATGCATTTGCGACCAGTGTAGACCCAGGTCTGCATGTGCATCCTCAAAGTCTGATCAGGTTATACACTGTCTGCTATCAGTTACTTCTAACATTATTAATGCGAACAGTGTGAATAGCTGATCTGGGTCCACACTATTTATGTTTGCCCTTTCCCGACCCTAGTTTAAAAATTTGGGTTGGTAGGTAGACAATGGGAGTTTTTTTTTTTTTACAACATAAACATACTTTTGTTTTAGCGCAGCAATTTAAAATATTTTTTTTGCCATAAATTGAGAAAAAAATATTTGGGTAGGGCCCGTTAATTTTTTTAAAGTATGCCCTTTCCCGACCGACCCAGTTTTTTGGGTCGGTCGGGAAAGGGAATACTTTAAATTTTTTAAGTGTGGCCTTAAGACTGATTTTTGCGTGACATGGCTCAAATATAATTATATATTAGGTAAAAAAATATCAAAAATAATGAATTGTGACATTTTATTACATTTATATCGGTGAAAGATCGGAATTTCCCTGCGAAAGAATATTCATATTAAATCGCTAAGTATTAATAACTAACTTCGAACACAAAAATAACTGTGACGTTGAGTTATGACGTCAGTAAAGTGTTGTTGACGTCGACGTCATCCACCGATAACGTTCCATAAAACGAATAATTTGGGTTAAAATTATAAATGAACTTATTTAAAATGTAATAAATAGATTATTTAACTGCTGGATACGATTACAGTGAAATCTTTCACTCGATGGAAGATGTTTGTTTTTTCACTAGCTCGCATACGCTCGTTCGTGAAAAGAACGGTACAACCACACGTCTACCATCTTGTGAAGGAGTTCTCTATAATCGATTCCAGCAGTTAAATAATCTCTATTTAATATTATTTTATTTGTATATTTATGCCTATAGACCATAATGTCTGTGTTTTTAATAGGTTCTTATTTTTATTTCGTGAAGAATATGCTTTTGTTATAAGTTCTATCATATTCCATTCTTTTTACCACAAGGGGCCAGACAAATACAAATATTCAATGTGGATCCTTCCCAGTTTGGACCCTGTATGAATATAAGCCATGGCGGTCATTCTTTGCAAAAAAAGTTATAAAATCCTTTGCGGGTTTGTTATAAACCCACTTGTTATATTTTACCAAAAGCTGCTATTTTATTCTTACCCAGCTGGACATTCACAAGCTGCATACTGCACATCACCATTTTCCTTGAACACTATTACAACTTTGTACTTGATCTTTTTCATTAAAGCAACCTTTCCTCTGTCTAATATCAAGTGCTTATTTACTGCCACTTTCATGTCACTTATATGTCTTCTTTGAAGAAGCCGTATGCTCTTTCATTTTTAATCACAGTCCCTTTCATAACATGTTCACCATATTTCTTTGTTCTTTCCAGGAGATATTGGTATAACTGGTGAAAGTTAAGAACTGGTAGAGATCGTAGATCTTGTGTCCACAAAGCATCTTCGGCAAAAACAATCAAGTCATTGAAATTACATTCTTCTGGTATGTTTATTTTGCTGTCATTGTTTACTTCCGCAAGTTCCGGGCTTTCGTTCACTGCACGACTGCAAGCGTTAATACGGCATATATATGCGTACAAGCGTGGAACTAAATAGCATTTCTTCCCAGAAACACTTTCACCTACAGTTTTTAAGATATTTTTCAGTTGATTAACGGTTAGTGACTGTAAATTGTGAAGAGAAAAACAAAGGTATTTATCTATAACGTCCGCCATTGCATAACAAGTGAAACAGGAAATCGTCACGTTCAGTCTCGTTTTCGATATTTATGCGTAACGTGATATCTATAAATAGCTCAGATAGCGTTATTGGGAATGTGGTCTATTCAATCGTGTATTACAATCACTGTGTTATTGCCAAAATTAACCTGTGCACCTATTATACAACGTTATCAAATTAATATTGTTTTACAATTAATGATCAATTACAATAGTTACATCTAATACATTTAACTTCAAAATCATATGCTAGTCTCAAGTTAATATTTGAGAAACATAAAAGCTAACCGGATGTCGTAACTTCGCCAATCACATGGCACCGCCCACTGAATACAATTGTAAAATAAAAGTTCATAAAGTAATACTGACCACATATTGCCTGTGAATTTCGCCCTGTCCAACTTCTGCTCCAAACAAAGAAAATTTCAATCAATCAAAGCCACGACTGGACAATAATGCACTTTAAAGCAAAAGTTCCACCCAAACCATTATTTCCAACGATCTTTCCGTGACACACTTGGCAACAAGCGCAGTATTAACCTCTACACGAAAGGACCATTAAACAACTTTTCCCTTTAAAGAGATAGACCTATACTTGTTCATGCATTAGCACAAAACTAAAATTATTCAATGGCCCTTTCGGATGCCCTCTAGCGGTCACTTAAAATTAACACGCGTTTCCGTGTTACCTGAATATATCATGGACATTGTAAATTGGTTTCAGCTGAACAATGATTAGCGTGTGACTGACAGGTGCTTACAAGAGCTGTGTATGACCAATAGGCTCTACTCGTGATTATTTTGTGACAACATCCTTATTACAGATAATAGTACTGGGTGTCCAAACTCATTCTTATTAAGATAATATTACTGGGTGTCCAAACACATTCTTATTACAGATAATAGTGCTGGTTGTCCAAACACATACTCATTACAGATAATAGTACTGGGTGTCCAAACACGTTCTCATTACAGATAATAGTACTGGGTGTCCAAACACGTTCTCATTATAGATAATAGTACTGGGTGTCCAAACACGTTCTCATTATAGATAATAGTACTGGGTGTCCAAACACATTTGTATTACAGATAATAGTAATGGATGTCCACTCATGTTATCATTACAGATAATAGTAATGGATGTACAAACCCGTTCTTATTACAGATAATGGTAATGGGTGTCCAAACACATTCTCATTACAGACAATAGTAATGAGTGTCTAAACACGTTCTCATTACATATAATAGTACTGGGTGTCCAAATACATTCGTATTACAGAACAGAACAACAGAACAGAACAAATATTTTGTTATATACAATCTCAGGTAACATGGGTTACAACAAGAGAGAAAGGTACATTTCATACATACAAATGGTACAACTAGACGGTATAAAAGGACAAGTACATATGTTAAATGTGAAGGGGGAAAGCATTATCAATAAAATACGTCTCATGTACGACGTTACTTGGCATTTTGTAAAAGAATTCTGACGAAGACACTTAGTTTTTTTTGGACTTTGACTGCGGGATGGGTTAAAAGCTCCTTGTATTTAAAGACATTCTTGTGGTGATAGAAATAACGCGGTGTAATGTTTGTGCATTTTATCAAAATGTGGACATTTTAATAAGTAGTGGAATTCGTCACCTATGTCGGAATCGCAAAGTGTACAACGTCTGAGGTTATACGTAGTGTTAGTAAATCTGCCAGTTTCAACGGGGAACCTATGGTTAGTCGTACGGAATTTAAATAAATAAATATAATTGCTTCTTGGTAATTTAAGATAGTTTTCGAATGCTAGGTCATCTTTAAAAAGGTTGTAGTTTTTCCCTTTTGACGAATTTTGTAAGTCTGATCTCCAAGATTGTGTAAACTGGTCAACTAGCGTTTGTTTAATTGAGAGGTGAATGCTACTATGTTGTAATGTATTGCGGTTTGTCCATATATCTGAATTGCCGGTTTTATTGAGAATGGATTTGATGTGTTTTAACCACTTATATTCGTAATTTTCGGTGTTATCCATTGATTTGTAGCAGAGGAAACTTAGCTTTGATTGACTTCCAATGATAAGTTTGTTCCAGAATTTTATCATACGGGTTTGTATAGTTATAGCAATTGGATGTCTACCTAGTTCTGCATACAACATATACGAGGGAGTGCTTTTTTTACTATTTGTAATTCTTTTCAAAAAATCTGTATGAATACGTTCTATGATGTCTAAATTTTCGAATCCCCAGACTTCGCAAGCATATGTTAAGATCGGTAATATTGTATGGTCAAACAATTTTAGTTGGAGATCTAAGGGGAGGTCTAAATTATTAATTCGTCTGTAAAGTAGAAACATTGCTTTTTTGGCTTGTTCAACAAGATGTTTTCGTGTATTAAGGAAGCTTCCAGAGCTAGAGAATATGACGCCTAGATATTTATACTTGTTTGTGAGTTATATTTCATCTGGTCCGAGTTTAAATGAAAACCGCGCCGTATTGCGAGCACCGAATACAATAATCTTTGTTTTGCTCGTATTTATATTCAATTTCCATGTTTCGCAATATTCATAAAAAGGTTGGAGGCATGATGATGATTGGAAACTAGTAGGGTTGTCAGAGAGGATAATAGTATCGTCTGCATATAACAGTAACATTATTTTTATATAAACATCGGCCTGAGTGTTAACAGAAATTCCCTCTTGATCAGCATTTAACAAATATTCTTCTAAGTCGTTTAAAAAAATAGAAAATAAAATCGGCGATAAATTTTCGCCTTGACGGACGCCGCATTGACTTACAAAAAAGGCTGACGATTCATTATTAATGGACACACATGATTTAATATTTTGATACATGTTAAATATAACTTGAAACAGCTTTCCCTTAATTTCTTTATTTAATAATTTGCGCCACAGGCCTATTCGCCATATGGAATCGAACGCCTGTGCAAAATCAACAAAGCAACAGAACAATTTCTTCTTCTGTGAACGTAGCATTTCGATTATCTTATGTAAAGTAAATATATGGTCAGTAGTAGCATACTTGGCTCTAAACCCTGCCTGATTTTCAGATAAAACCCCATTTTCATGTAAGAAAGCATTGATTCGTCCGTTAAGGACAGACGTGAATAATTTGCCAAAACAGCTGAGTATAGTGATCGGGCGGTAATTTTCAGGACTGAGTGGATCGCCTTTGTTTTTGAAAATAGGTTTGATAATGCCTTTCAGCCAACTTGTTGGAAGATAACCTGAATCGAATATGATATTGAATAATTTAGTGTATATGGGTAACATCACTTCTTGTGTATTTTTTATATATTCATTTATTATTTGGTCGTCGGCAGAAGCTTTAGAAATTTTAAGATTAGAAATATTTTTTAAAATTTCATCAGGTGTAATTGGAGCGTTTAAAACTGGATTGTCGTCCGCTATATTGAAATCCGGTATATAGTTGCCTTCATCATTATCAGGGAGTTTTGTGTTTATATTTTTGAAATAATCGAATAAATCATTTAATGGCGGCGTTTTATTGGAAGATCTCGGCTTCATTCTATTGAGGTAACACCAATATTCTTTCGGTTGTTTGGAATTAAGGTTTCTTAGTGTATGCTGTTGGTCGTATTTGTATTTGTTTATGAAGGTATTCATTATTTTCTTGTAATATTTACTGGACAGTTTGAATGCTGCTTTATTATTTTCATTGTTATGCTTATGGTATTGTTTACGTGCCAAGTTGTACTTAATACGTGCATTGCGACATTTATGGCCGAACCAAGGCTTATCGGATGAGTTGTTTTTAACGACACTAGTTTTTCGATTTTTTCTAAGACCAAACGTTTTTTTTGCCGTTTCATAAAATAATTGACCAATGGATTCTGTGATATTGTCTAATACATGTTGGTCTATAATAGTATCATTTGAGGACAGTAAGTTGTGGAGATGCTGTACTTTGGTTCGGTCTAGGTTGTCTGAAAATGACTGCTTTTCCCCATCATCCCATTTCGGTTTTATTGTTTTCTCATATATAGGCAGTTCGTTGCTTATGTTTCCAGAGTACATATCGGTTTTTAAGGACATAGATAAAAGTGCATGGCCGTCTGAGAAAAGCGGGTCAGTATCGATTACTTCAAAATCGTTTAACAAGTTTATGCTATTAATAGAACTAAGGTGTAGTCGATTATGGATACATTTCGGAAAGTGCATTTTCCCACGTCTCTGTCTTTACCAAAACGTCCATTCAGAATTATTAAATTATTATTTTTACATGCGTCAATTAGCAGATACCCATGATTATTCGTTCTGGGGTCAGTAGATTTTCTGTTAATTGACAAGCTAAAGTTATTTAGGTTCAAAATAGCGTTATAAAAATCTAATGTGTCCTTGTCAAATTCAAAATGCTCAGCTAAAAAGGGGTCCACTGAAACATAGTCTGCCAGGGTTCCTGTTCGACTGTTAGTGTCTCCCGTGAGAAATACATATTTGTTAGAATTGCACATGGCCATATTTTCCGAATCGAGATATCCATACTCGTCGATATTAAAGAAATTTGAACTTTCTGGTGGAATATAGACTACACCCAATATAATGTCTTCTTCGACATGGAATAGGGATTTGGACAGTTTCAACCATAGGATATATTCAGATTCGGATACTACAGGTTCAACATAATGACATAATGACGTTTTAACGAAAACGCCGATACCGCCACTTTTCCTTTTATATTTTTGTTTTCTTGGTTTTGACAACAATGTGTAGTTTGGGATGGCAATATCGTCATGTTCGTTAATTTTTGTTTCTGTGACACAAAATATATCATAGTGTGAGATACAATCAATAAAGTCAGGGTACATAACTTTTCTTTTTAAACCACACATGTTAAGCGTAGCTAGCGAGATGGTACTTTTATCACTATTATCATTGGTAACATAACTACTATCATCATCATCATCATCATCATCAGCAGCAGCAACAGCAGCACCATCATCGTCATCGTCATCATCGTCATCAACAATTTCAATAATGTTACTAACATTCTCGTTATTTTCATTATAATACAAATTTATACTATTGTAATTTGCGTGGTTAACATTGTAATAGCTGACATTATTAGTATTGCTTATATCATCATCATCATCATCATCATCATCATCATCATCATCATCATCATCATCGACAATGTCAATAATACACTCTCCACTATTGTTAACACATGCACCGTTATTTACATAACTATAAATTGTGTTATTTACATAACCATATAATGTGTCTTCAGTATATACAGGAATGTTACTAACATTCTCGTTAGTTTCATTATAACACAAAGTTATATTATTACCTGATCTCCTATATAAATGCTATATCGTCATTTCTTGCTAATTCACTAAAGAAAAGACTGTTCCAGGTGAAAACGAACTGTTACCGGGCTTTAGTTTCGACTGTTTCCCTCACGTGCTGGAATTTCGTTTGCGTGACGTCATGTTGCTTTTTTCACCATAGGTTCCCATTATAAAACAAATTTTCATTTTCACTGTTTCGTACAGTAACATTAATCAGGTAATAAAACAGTTATCACATGTGTGTTTGGGGAACAGTCAAAACTGTTTTCCCTTGGTGTCGGGGGATGTCAGTTTGAACTGTTTCCCTCGGCCTATCGGCCTCGGGAAACAGTTCACACTGCCATACCCTCCACCTCGGAAAAACAGTTTTGACTGTTCCCCAAACACACATGTGATAACTGTATACTATTGCCATCTGCGTGGTTAACATTGTAATAGCTGACATAATTATTATTATTGCTTATATCATTTAAATCATCATCATCATCATCATCATCATCATCATCATCATCACAATCATCGTCATCATCATCATCATCATGGTTGAAAAAAGCACTGTGATTTTAACAACCAGAGATAGTGGCTACATAAATGTTATTGTAATTTACAGTATTGTCATAATGAAGCTCATCATTACTAACATAATTATGGTAAGCATTGTTATAACTATGACTATCATACACATTAATATTATCTATACAATCGTGCACAGCCGTGTCGTCATTACCGTCAGTGTCATTATCTTTTACATAGCTGTAAATTGTATCTACACATTTATTGTTTGTTTTTACATAATATAGTTCACTGTCGTCATAATAGTTGTTATCAGCGTCATCATCTTTTATATTGCCATAGTCATCATCGTCATCGAGTGCTATAGCGGGTGCACTATGGTGTTTCATAAATGACTTTTTTGCAATGTATCGATTTGACATGAAGCGGGAGTTGGGAGTCGGATTGTCAGCATTTCTCATTGTCATGTTTGATCTCTGCGCGGAAATAGGCCGAAAGCGTACATACCGATTTTCACTATTGACAAATCCCCTTTGTTGTGAATGAGGATGTGAGTGATTTGTACTGTTATTGTTTTGGTTTAGTCCGAGTCTATGCACGTGGTCTTGTGACTGGTTTGTGGATGACCCATTTTCATATGGAATGTACCCTCTGTTGTTTACAAACAGCCTGTCCTTTACAAGTTTTACTTTATTGGTTTTGTCCTGTTTGGCTCGTTTCATTTCTGGATACAGTAGCTTCCTCTTTTCTTCAATTTCCTTAGGAAATTGTTCCCTGACCCCGAATGGCTTTTCAATTAATGTTTGTGGGGCTGCCTTGCGCACTTGTAATAGATCTTTGTATCTTTCAAATTTCGCGACTATTGGGCGAGGGCGAAATTGACCATGCCTAAATGGTCCAATGCGATGCACCCTAGCGAATGGAATATCTTCCTCAATGTTCAGTTCAGATGAAAGAAAAGTGTTCGCAGTGTTGTTTCCGCGTCATCGTACTCATCCGCTCTCAGATCTGGTTCTGTGATGCCAGTAAACAGTATATTGTCTCGCATACTACGCCACTGTAGGTCGATGATGGTGTTTTCCTGGTATAATTGTTTAGAACGTAGAGCTTCGTTTTCTTCTTTTAACTGTTCAATTTTATGATCCTGGTTTGAGATTTGCGAATCGGTGTTTGCTTTTCCTGTCATAATGTCGTCACATATATCACTGAAGGACTGTATACTATGTTCATAATCCTGCATCTTAGTGTTGACTGATTTGATGTCTTTTTCAATGTTATAAACGGAGAGTTGCATGGTTCACACGTTTTGTTTGAGGCCAGTAAACTCTGTGATTTGCCGTTCCATGTTTATTATTCTATCATTTTGATTAATAAGTGTGGCGTCCATGTTAGTTAACTTTGTATTTTGGCATTCAAGCTGGTTACCAATTTGTTGTAATTGTCCTTCGATGCTTTTGAACATGTGTTGAACCCACGGGGGACAACCCGCTGGATCCGTTCTTGTGTCGTGTTTGTTTACATAATCTGGCGGTTGTATGTTAGCTGATCGTTGCGTAATATAACTTGCATATGTCGGTAATGGTTGACTGGTAAAACCTGTTGTGGGACTAGGTATATATTGCTGTTGAGCGTGGCCCATTGATGCATTTCGAACATTCGATGAAAATACAGGTTCCATCGGTTCCATCGGTTGTGTGTTATTCATATTATAGTTTGATGCATTTATCATAACATTTTCTCTCTGCTCTCCGGTAGTGTTTAGAAGGCCGGCTGGCTGGTTGTAGTCTGGAAATTGCAGAGTCTGATTTGCTGAACAAGGCAAATTGGTGGGTGGGGTTGACAGATAATAGTACTGGGTGTCCAAACACATTCTTATTACAGATAATAGTACTGGGTGTCCAAACACATTCTTATTACATTTAATAGTACTGGGTTTCCAATCACATTCTTATTACAGATAATAGTACTGGGTGTCCACACACATTCTTATTACAGATAATAGTACTGGGTGTCCAAACACATTCTTATTACATATAATAGTACTGGGTTTCCAAACATATTCTTATTACATATAATAGTACTGGGTTTCCAAACACATTCTTATTACATATAATAGTACTGGGTTTCCAAACACATTCTTATTACAGATAATAGTACTGGGTTTCCAAACACATTCTTATTACAGATAATAGTAATGGGTGTCCAAACACATTCGTATTACATATAATAGTACTGGGTTTCCAAACACATTCTTATTACATATAATAGTACTGGGTTTCCAAACACATTCTTATTACAGATAATAGTACTGGGTTTCCAAACACATTCTTATTACAGATAATAGTACTGGGTGTCCAAACACATTCTTATTACATATAATAGTACTGGGTTTCCAAACACATTCTTATTACATATAATAGTACTGGGTTTCCAAACACATTCTTATTACATATAATAGTACTGGGTTTCCAAACACATTCTTATTACAGATAATAGTACTGGGTTTCCAAACACATTCTTATTACAGATAATAGTAATGGGTGTCCAAACACATTCGTATTACATATAATAGTACTGGGTTTCCAAACACATTCTTATTACATATAATAGTACTGGGTTTCCAAACACATTCTTATTACAGATAATAGTACTGGGTTTCCAAACACATTCTTATTACAGATAATAGTAATGGGTGTCCAAACACATTCGTATTACATATAATAGTACTGGGTTTCCAAACACATTCTTATTACATATAATAGTACTGGGTTTCCAAACACATTCTTATTACAGATAATAGTACTGGGTTTCCAAACACATTCTTATTACAGATAATAGTAATGGGTGTCCAAACACATTCTTATTACAGATAATAGTAATGGGTGTCCAAACACATTCTTATTACAGATAATAGTAATGGGTGTCCATGAAATACTACTTAATCTGAATAAGCAGCTTAGCTGACCAGATACTTGGCCTTTGTAAAGTACAAGTTGTTTTGTGTAATAAAGATTTCAAAATGTTAGTCTATTTTTGTCTTTTGTAAGAAGGAGAAATACAATTATTTACTTAAATACGTGTCACCTTATATATTATGCGATGAACACTGTTTTAAAGAAAGTACAATATAAATAATACTAACAATAACATAATTGTTATTTTTGAATTGTTATAATTATTCTGTATGCTTTACAAGTGTATTAATGTAGTTGTAAATATTGCATTTACCTGCTGTCAATCGTGTAAATAAGTTTTGTATTCTCATGGATCCTGTGATATTGTGATATATTGTCATGGGTCCTGTGATATATTGTCATGTTTCCTGTGATATATTGTCATGGATCATGTGATATATTGGAATTTTGCTGAATAAACTATAGCATATATCGTTACTGCGTGAATATTGTATACCTTGATATATATTTTTACCTTCTTTTATATAAGCTGTTAAAATGCCAGCGGCCTAATCACATATATCAAACATATGTATACGCTCGAAATTTAGTATTTTTCCTTAACATAGACAGAGATTCAGACATATTTATTTATAAATGCAACAAAATATGTTTGTTTTTTCATACAAACAGAAAATATTCAAAGCATTCATTATTTCAAGAGAAGTATTATTATTAACAGCTTTCTTTTAGTTGTTTCTTATTATTTCTATATAGAGAATCGTAATTTCTATATCCTATTGAAGTCATATAAAAATAATCATCGAAATTAATGTTGGTTTTAGTTGGTATTTAATCCTATAATCAGATGTAAAGATTTATTTTTTGATCTTTGATGTAAACACATACACAAGAAGGAATTTAATATATAGGTATATTTTTTAGAAATGATTCTTATAATATTTATGTTAGTTCAAAAACAGCACGACTTGTGTTGTTAGGACACCACGAGAGATGGGATATATGAGGTATGATTAGATGAAGAAATATCAACCTTCGGTATAAATTTTAATTTGAACTGAGGCTAACCTGGATACCCATGAAAACATCTTATAATCCCTAACTCAAACTCTGTATTTGTTGCACATCAAGTAATATTGTATTTGTTACATTTGTCATTAACTTTTAAACTGATTGAGACATGAAATATAAATATGAATGTGAAGGGTATTTACTCAAAAACAGTCCTGACAGATTTAAAGTTTCTTCATTTGTAAAGCTATGAACAAGCGTGTGCTTATTGAGGAAGGCAGATACAAGAATGTTCCGTTTGAGAATCGAGTTCTTTACGCAATTCAAAGGTTGAAAATGAATTCCATTGTTAATGAACTGCATGTTACTAAACCCTTTGAGTGTATCTGTTAGGAAATAAATATTTTAAAGACACCATTTTCACTAATGAACAACTATGAACAGATAAACTACTACATATTTATAAATACAGATGATGTCCTCAATGAATTATGCATAAATTTTGTTCATGTTGTCTAAGAAAAGATATAGTGACAAAGCATATAACTTCAAATGTTTTATATTTAGTGGTGAGGAAATGCTATGTATATAAGTGATATGTTCTTTCGAAGATATTGGGTAAATTATAAGGAATTGCTGAGAGGCTAATTTAACTATGAAGTTATAATCTAAATGCATTTATTATTTGAATTTGTAGGTGTTTACGCTGATTCTTCTTACAATTAGTGACAATTCTGTAATAGATTTTGGTTTGTATTTGTTGCATATTTAAACCCATTGAGGGGCATTTGTTGACCTACATATACATAGTTAATACTTTTATCCCATTAATCCTTACTTGTAAACAGTTTTTAACAATATATTTTTATATTCATTACTATTTCATTTGTTTATTTTTCTTCCATTTGTGCGCACAATATGACCTATGTATGTGTCGAAATGCCGTAAAACACCATTCATTCATTCATTGTTGCCTATTTAGTTACAACCAGACCACTCACCAGATGGTGCTCGTCTTAGGGTGATCTTTTTCTCTGCCTTGATTTTCACAACCTGTTTCTTCATCACTGTTTTCTTGACCTTGACATTCTCTGCAACCTTGATAGGTTTTCTGAATGAGCTTTTGAATAACCATGACTTAGTTTGTTGGTGCAAAACCTCCCTGCCATCATTCTTACTAATCTGCCACCAATCGTTGTTTGTCTTCTGGACTAATCGTTGTTTGTCTTCTGGACTAAGGCCATAACCTGTAATTTGTAAACGTCAAACAGAGTTATTACTTGGTAGAACCAGAACTGTCATAATTTGTTATTTTCAGGATTTTTATGTGTAGAATCATAATATTAAAAGATCAAACAGGATCTAGTAGGTAGACTTATAAACGTCAACATGATTATAACTTGATGAATTCCAATGTATAACATTAGAGAATGTTTTAATAAACCTCGACTTTTGACCCATTGACCCCACAATCAATTGAGGTCCTCCTGTCAACAAGGACATTCCACCAGTGCGGCTACCCGTTGTTTGCGGGTTTACTAAAACCTGATTTGTGAACGTCAACCCTGGTTAAGTTCTTGAAAACGACTACATAAAAATAGCCAACAAGTCGCATCAACAGTTTAAGAAATAACACAATGAAATAATTCATCAATAATTTATGAGATCTCCAGCTTGTGTTCTCATGAGATTGAAACACAAACTAAATT
This sequence comes from Cyrtodaria siliqua, assembly GCA_037043455.1. Classification (NCBI taxonomy): domain Eukaryota; kingdom Metazoa; phylum Mollusca; class Bivalvia; order Adapedonta; family Hiatellidae; genus Cyrtodaria; species Cyrtodaria siliqua. The sequence continues at coordinate 13,401 of JAWPHD010004697.1, forward strand.
ATGGTTATATGGTATTACAAGAAACTGAAGGATAATCAAACTTATTATCACATTCACAAACAATTTATGTATGTTTTAAACTAGGATTTTGCGTTTTGTTGAATTTCCTCAATAATATATCTCTTTTACATACAGAAATGTCATAAACATGTCATAAATATGTCATAAATATGTCATAAATATGTCGAAAAGGACCGGAAGGAGAATGATGTTTAGAATGTTCAGGTCAAGTCAGTTCAATTTGGATACGATGTAAGAGATGTCACCTAACATTGCACTTCACCATTCCCGCTGGTCATTCACCCTGGGGGGAATTGAAAGACCCAGTCTGTGATTGTTAATTAAAATACATGTACGCACCAATAATGGAGAAAAAAATATTTACCAATAATTTACATAAAAAACAGCAACTGACGCTTTATACAATCATTCTACTCGTATTATGTTTGTCAACATTTCAGCTTTAATTCATGCTACATAAATCGACCACTACATCAATTGCAAGCTAAATCAGTTGATTGTTACAAAGTAGTTCAACTGAAATTACTAACATTACAAACTCGTTTAAGTGCTTGAAGCACAGTTAATAAGAGCTAGCATAGCAGAACATGACCATGAATAATCAATTATGTATTAATTTTCATTTGTTTCTGCTATCGCTACAGCTTATCAAACTCCTATCAAAATCTCAGGGTCACGTGCGCACACAGCATTGTCATGGCATCAAGTACTAACGAATTGGACATTCAATAACGTAAACCAATAATTCGTGTTGCTGCTGATATATACTGCGTTCTCACAGGGAGACGCCTGTACCGTGGTGAAAGGTATACAGATTGGATGTACCATTTTCTAATTAATTCTGACATTTGTTTCTACACTCAGATTTCAAGATTATTTTTGTTTTGCTTTTATGACCAATATAAAAAGAAAACATAACATTTCATTTTCTCATTCTCAGTTCAGATACGTGTTCTTAGCTTTGTCACAATTTATTGATAATCAGCTGAATAACATGTAAAATTGAAAAGAAAAAATACCATCAGATCGTTAATAAGTAAGCAATACTTCAAGAAGACAACAGTGGAAATAGTTGACCGGACACTCAGGTATAAAGGTATGTATTTTTTTAAAAAACAAAGCAATATTATAATAAATAATTTAATTTTGTTTTTGAAGTTGTATACTATAGAATAGTATATTTTTTAAATGTAACCATCTTTATATTACTAAAGGAAAAAAGAAATGAAACGCAGGAATTACCGCTGTATAATTTATGTACTGCACACCATATAATAAATTCCAAAATAAATCCCAAGATGTTTTGTAAAAACAAGGATTGCAGCTTATTAGAAAAAGGACAAAAGTGTGCCGCTGCAGACATTAAATCACAGTACTCTTTGGAACGAACACGACATTCATAAGTTAATGTCAAAGTTATACTTGAATTTGATTCATTCTAGTACCGCATCGCATGTAAAGAGATTGCAAACTTTTACATCATTTAGCTCACCCGCTTGAGACAATATTTATCAATAATGAAACTTTAAAGAGATATCATTGTTTTGGTATTTTTTCCGAAAAGAAATGTGTGATGTAGCCATGTACTTTGCTTACAGAAGCATATTATGCATACAACATATAGCGGAAATTCCCGAGTTGCGTTTCTCTTTTCCTTTAGGAGTGCAGAGTTGTGTTTATTACTTTTTCTTCATTGTTTTTTTATGCACAATCCGTAGATAACATAGTTGCAAGTAAATGTGGTTGCTGTAAATAAATTACAATTTATAGTATATATGCTTTTCGTAGGTCAACATGTGATTTTCGTAGACAAATCATTATGATTGAAAATGCCCATGGTTCCCGTAGATGCTGAAAACGCCTACGGAGAGTGTAGTTAAATGTTATTTTGTTCAATAAAACATGCGGGTAATAGTATGTTACTTAATGTTTCACGTGTGCCAAACTAGATAATGAATATCACTTTGTTACCGAATGTTCATTATTTACTGAGATAAAACTCATATTAAAGACATAATATTGGAAGTATGTTTAAATTATTGGAACTTACACATTATAGAATAGTCAAAAATGAATTTAGAAAACGGGTGAGTGTATAAGAGTGCTAAAGTAGTCAGTTAATAGTACTGGGTGTCCACTCACATTCTTATTACAGATACTAGCACTGGGTGTCCAAACACATTCTTATTACAGATAATAGTACTGGGAGTCCAAACACATTTTTATTAGATAACAGTACTGGGTTTACAAACACATTCTTATTAAATATAATAGTACTGGGTGTCCACACACGTTCTTATTACAGATAATAGTAATAGGTGTCCAAACACATTTTTATTAGATAACAGTACTGGGTTTACAAACACATTCTTATTAAATATAATAGTACTGGGTGTCCACACACGTTCTTATTACATATAATAGTAATAGGTGTCCAAACACATTCTTATTACAGATAATGGTACTGGGTGTCCAAATACATTCTTATTACAGATAATAGTGATGGGTATACAAACACATTCTTATTAAATATAATAGTACTGGGTGTCCACACACATTCTTATTAAAGATAATAGTACTGGGTGTCCAAACACATTTTTATTAGATAACAGTACTGGGTTTACAAACACATTCTTATTAAATATAATAGTACTGGGTGTCCACACACATTCTTATTACAGATACTAGCACTGGGTGTCCAAACACATTCTTATTACAGATAATAGTAATGGGTGTCCAAACACGTTTTCATTATATATATTAGTATTGGGTGTCCAAACACATTCTTATAACAGATAATAATATTGGGTGTCCAAACACATTCTTATTACAGATAATAGTACTGGGTGTCACATACGTTCTTATTTCAGATAATAGTAATGGGTGTTCAAACACGTTATCATTACAGATAATAGTACGGGGCGTCCAACCACATTCTTATTACAGATAATAGTACTGGGCGTCTAACCACATTCTTATTACAGATAATAGTACTGGGTGTCTAAACACATACTTATTACAGATAATAGTACTTGGTGTCCACATACGGTCTTATTAGAGATAATAGTAATGGGCGTCCAACCACATTCTTTTTAAAGATAATAGTATTGGGTGATCAAACACATTCTTATTACAGATAATAGTACTGGGTGTCCAAACACATTCTTCTTACAAATAATAGTACTGTGTGTTCAAACACATTCTTATTGCAGGTAATAGTTCTGGATGTCCAAACACATTCTTATTACAGATAAATAGTATCGGGTGTCCAAACACATTCTTCTTACAGATAATAGTACTGGGCGTTCAAACACATTCTTATTACAGAATACAGATAATGGTAATGGGTGTCCAAAAACATTGTTATTAAAGACAATGGTAATGGGTGTCCAATCACATTCTTATTACATAAAATAGTACTGGGTGTCTAATCACGTTCTCATTACAGATAATAGTACTGGTGTTTAAACACATTCGTATTATAGGAAATATTTCTTACTTTGAATAAGCTGACCAGATACTTGACCTTTGAAAAATAAAAGTTGTTTTGTTTAATAAAGATTAAAAATGTTAGCCAATTTTTGTCTTTTGCAAGAAGGAGAAATACAATTATTTACTTAAAAAGTGTCACCTTATATATTATGCGATAAACACTATTTTAAAGAAAGTACAATTTAAGTAATACTATCAATAACATATTTTTTTTTTGAACTGTTATAATTATTCTCTGTGCTTTACAAGTATATATGTTGTTGATGAAAATAGTGCATTTACCTGCTGTCAATCGTGTAAATAAATGTTGTATTCTCATGGATCCTGTGATATTGTGATATATGGGCATGGGTCCTGTGATATATTTCATGCGTCCTGTGATATATTTCCATGGATCCTGTGATATATTGCCATGGATCCTGTGATATATTGTCCTGGGTTCTGTGATATATTGTCATGGATCCAGTGATATATTGTCATGGGTCTTGTGATATATTGTCATGAGTCATGTGATATATTGGAATTTTGCTGAATAAACTATAGCATATATCGTTACTGCGTGAATATTGTATACCTTGATATAGAGTTTTACCTTCTTTTATATAAGCTGTTAAAATGCCAGCAGCCTAATCACATATATCAAACACATGTATGCGCTCGTAATGTATACGCTCGGTATGAATATGCTCGTAATGTAGTATTTTTTCTTAACATAGACAGGGATTCAGACATATTTGTTTTTTCATACAAACAGAAACATATTCACAGCAGTCATTATTACAAGAGAAGAGTTATTATTAACAGCTTTCTTTTAGTTATTTCTTATTATTTCTATATAGAGAATCGTAATTTCTATATCCTATTGAAGGCATATAAAAAGTAATCATCGAAATTAATGTTGGTTTTAGTTGGTATTTAATCCTATAATCAGATGTAAAGATTTATTTTTTGATCTTTGATGTAAACACATACACAATAAAGGATTTAATATCTATGAATTTAGATAGTTGCCTTTAACTGGATTAGATCTGTTATTAAGATGTATTGATTTTAATAATAATAATAATTATGATAATAATAAGGTAATTATAGTAAAACCTTTGATTTATTTTCTTGTTTTCAATGATCTGTTGTTAAACCTACATGTGTTAAATGGACACATGGCAATCTTGAATATGTTCAAAATGTGTAGGTTGATTTATTTTTTACTTCAAAGATTTTAAGTTAAATATGATAGAATTAAAACTCTGGAATAAATTATTGATGCATTTCTTTAACTTTGAACTATAGAATATCAAAAAAATGTGAATTAACATGATGTCAGATGTCAATCGTTTATCGATTTTAACCAATTCGATACCTACGACAAACAGTAGCATGTGAAACTGTGTTGTAATCAAACCTATTATCATTATACATCATATTATCAATATACATCAACAATAGGGCAGGGATATCTAAGTACTGGCGTTATGTTAGTTTCAAATATTGAAAAAAGGTAGAAAAATATTGCATTGGAATTATTATTGTTTTAGAATGTAGATATATATATGGATCTTTCTGCATGGGGGAAATAAAGAACTCATGAAGGTAATCATGTATGGTTTCTAGTTATTTGTGCATATATTTGAATAAAGCCACTTTCACAAAGTGAATTATGGGGTGGGGGAATGGGTGGTGGGGAGGTTTATTATAGGAATCACGCTTTCCGTAGCACTTGTTTGTCCTGTCGCGCCCCATCACGTCACGTAACACTTTTTTATAACTTTCTCAAACAATTTTCAATGAGTAAAAAATATTTTGAGACATTTATTATTCTTTATTTTCCCCACCCTCATCGGATATATAAAAAAGCAGGGGTATTCATCACTTTCAGTGATAGTTCTAGTTTTGCATTTGATGGCAGACGGAGTTGTAAATTAAGTACTTCAAATAGCAAAACTGATTTACTAATATAACTATCTTGATTTTATGCAAACACAAACATTTTTTATTTTCTTTACTATATATCAAGAGGCACAATCCAATCATTTATCAAGACTCATCTAGATTTTAAGTAAACCTTCAGAAGCAAATTGTTTTACAACTTTACGAAACTGTTCCCACTGAAGTGTAACAATGTTGAGCTTTCTCAATATCAAAATGCAGGAGCATATCACATACAACCCAAATTCAGAGTGATAATTATGACATATATTCCTTTTTTCAGGACACTTATAAAAACATATATTTTTTACAAAAATGGAATAACCAAATAAGGATCCCTCCGAAAGGAAAAATCTATAACCTTCTAAAAGATAACATAGCTTTCGAGAAATATCTGCAATATTTACCAATAACATGCGCCTTTCTCTTTTTCATTTCCGACATGTCCGAATGGGAAATCATTTATGTTTCGTTTTCAGCCGTACAAAGCGCAGATAACCTGAGTTCATTATTGTCAAAGGGGAAAGTAAGACACTATGGACGATAGTATTAGTGTTGTACTTGTCTGACGTGGAAAGTCAGACTAAATTCCAAGTCAGACGGAATTCATTTTATTTTGAATTGAAACTGTAACTCATAAATCAAAGTTATACAATTTTATAAACGGTATTGACAATAAGTTGGATGAGCATAAATACACACACAAGACTAGCATAAGATACAATTAAATGACTAGGTAAGAAAAATGAAATACATTTAAAGGACGTTTGCAGACAGAAACAAGGCGTTGAGGTATCAGAACGCACGTATAGGTCCGCCTTTTCAAGCAACGACAGACACTCACTATGGAGGTGGGTGGTGGGGAGGTTAGGGAAAAAGTGGAAATAGACCTGACTCTCTCGCAGAAAAATGGCGTCTGTCTTCAATTCCTCCCCAGATAGATATCCATGACAAAGGATAGTGGTCACCGAATTGCTGACTGGCCAGCTTCACAGACAGTAGTGTGCATACTCGCCTGTTTAGTCTTGCCGGAGTAATGAGAGTACCAAACGCCGCGGATCTCTGTTAATCGACAGTGACAATTAGGACCAAATATGGCTTTTTCAGAAGGACCATTATGAAAACATCCAACCCAAATTCACAGTGACAATTATTACCAAATATAGCCTTATTCAGGAGGACACTTATGAAAACATACAACCCAAATTCAAGGGACAATTAGGACCAAATATGGCTTTATTCAGAATGACTATTATGAAAACATACAACCCACATTCCCAGTGACAATTAGGACCAAATATAGCCTTATTCAGGATACTTATGAAAACATACAATTCAAATTTACAGTGATAATTATGACCAAATATAGCAAAACTCAGAATGAAAATTATGAAAACATTCAACCCACATTAACAGTGACAATTATGATCTAATATGGCCTTATTCATAAGGACCTTTATGCCAGTATACAATCCAAATTTACAGTGACAATTAGGATCAAATATAGCCCTATACAGAAGGACCATTATAAAAACATACAACTCGAATTCATAGCGACAATCAGGACTAAATATAGCCTTATACAGAAGGACCGTTATGAAAACATACAACCTAAAATCACAGTGACAATTAGTACCAAATTTAGCCTTATTCAGAAGGACCATTATGAAAACATACAACCCAAATTCACAGTGACAATTAGGACCAAATATAGCTTATTCAGAAGGACCATTATGAAAGTACAACCCAAATTTACAGTGAAAATTAGGATCAAATATAGCCTTATACAGAAGGACCATTATGAAAACATACAACCCGAATTCATAGTGACAATAAGGACCAAATATAGCCTTATTCTGAAGGACCGTTATGAAAACATACAACCTTAATTTACAGTGACAATTAGTACCAAATATAGCTTTATTCAGAAGGACCATTATGAAAACATACAACCCAAATTCACAGTGACAATTAGGACCAAATATAGCCTTATTCAGAAGAACCATTAAGAAAACATACAACCCAAATTCACAGTGACAATAAGGACCAAAAATAGCTTATTCAGATGGACCATTATGAAAGTACAACCCAAATTTACAGTGAAAATTAGGACCAAATATAGCCTTATTTAGAAGGATACTTATGAAAACATACAACCCAAATTCACAGTGACAATTCGGACCAAATATAGCCTTATTCAGAAGGACCGTTATGAAAACATACAAACTAAATTCACAGTGACAATTAGTACCAAATATAGCTTTATTCAGAAGGACCGTTATGAAAACATACAACTCAAATTCACAGTGACAATTATTACCAAATATAGCCTTATTCAAGAGAGCACTTATGAAAACATACAACCCAAATTCAAAGGGACAATTAGGAACAAATATGGCTTTATTCAGAAGGACTATTATGAAAACATTCAACCCACATTCCCAGTGACAATTATGACCAAATGTAGCCTTATTCAGTAGGACCATTATGAAAACATACAGCCCACATTAACAGTGATAATTATGACCAACTATAGCATAATTCAGAATGAAAATTATGAAAACATACAACCCACATTAACAGTGACAATTATGATCTAATATGGCCTTATTCAGAAGGACCTTTATGAAAACATACAACCCAAATTTACAGTGACAATTAGGATCAAATATAGCCTTATACAGAAGGACCATTATAAAAACATACAACCCGAATTCATAGTGACAAGAAGGACCAAATATAGCCTTATACAGAAGGACCGTTATGAAAACATACAACCTAAATTCACAGTGACAATTAATACCAAATATAGCTTTATTCAGAAGGACCATTATGAAAACATACAACCCAAATTCACAGTGACAATTAAGTCCAAATATAGCCTTATTCAGAAGGACCATTATGAAAACATGCAACTCAAATTCACAGTGACAATTAGGACCAAATATAGCCTTATTCAGAAGGACCATTAAGAAAGTACAACCCAAATTTACAGTGAAAATTAGGACCAAATATAGCCTTATTTAGAAGGATACGTATGAAAACATACAACCCAAATTCACAGTGACAATTCGGACCAAATATAGCCTTATTCAAAAGAATATTTATGAAAACATACAACTCAAATTCACAGTGACAATTAGGACCAAATATAGCCTTATTCAGAAGGACCATTATGAAAGTACAACCCAATTTTACAGTGAAAATTAGGACCAAATATAGCCTTATTTAGAAGGATATTTATGAAAACATACAACACAAATTCAAAGTGACAGTTAGAACCACATATAGCCGTATTCAGAAGGATACTTATAAAAACATTCAACCCAAATTTAAAGTGACAATTAGGACCAAATATGGCTTTTTTCAGTAGGACCATTATGAAAACATACAACCCAAATTCACAGTGACAATTATGACCAAATATAGCCTTATTCAGGAGGACACTTATAAAAACATACAACCAAAATTCAAAGGGACAATTAGGAAAAAATATGGTTTTAATCAGAAGGACTATTATGAAAACATACAACCAACATTCACAGTCACATTTAGGACCAAATATAGCCTTATTCAGGATACTTATGAAAACAAACAACTCAAATTTACAGTGATAATTATGACCAAATATAGCATAATTCAGAATAAAAATTATATAAACATACAACCCACATTCACAGTGATAATTATGACCAAATATAGCCTTATTCAGTAGGACCATTATGAAAACATACAACCCACATTAACAGTGACAATTAATATCTAATATGGCCTTATTCAGAAGGACCTTTATGAAAACATAAACCCAAATTTACAGTGACAATTAGGATCAAATATAGCCTTATACAGAAGGACTATTATGAAAACATACAAACCGAATTTATTGTGACAATTAGGATCAAATATAGCCTTATTCAGAAGGACCGTTATGAAAACATACAATCAAAATTTACAGTGACAATTAGGATCAAATAGAGCCTTATTCAGAAGGACGATTATGAAAACATACAACCCAAATTCACAGGGATAATTACAAATTTCTGATAAGGATTAAATTGTGTTTAATGGCTGTTATTAGCACAGCATCTTACCAGTATATCATTTATTTATTTTAAATACTATTCCGATATCTGACAGAACAAATCAAGTCCAGTTGTACACCAAGATTGCAATTACCAGAATAATCGTAAGACAGTGAAAGAATATTTATTTTGTAGACTTTATTTGATTAAACAATATCATATTATTTTGATGTGTTTTTTATTTGATGAGAAAGATCTGTCTATTTCCTTTAAATGCATTTTTCTAGACTTTATGCTTAAAAATCTATGTAAAAATGATGTTCTGCTTAACATCATTATCGGTGTTTTTATGTTTAAATACTACAAACCATTTTTGCAGTGTCTACCTTAACATATTCAGAGATATGAAGTGTGGCACCTCTACAGTATAGACCAAGGGGAATCCTTGCCAATGATTGCATCTAGAAGACACACATGTCCATGATAATGCTGCATTGTTAATTATGACTGCATAAAGGTCAGGCTTGACTATAACAACACAAAATGGCCCCAGAGAATGAGAGTTATGATATGTTGATACATTATGCTAATCAGTGCGGTTTAATAGCACATTTCTAAATAATAAAGCATTTTCATACAATAAATATTTTTTAAATAAATATTTTTATAATGTATTTATTTTTTATACTTTCTAGAAAAAAATGTAAATTCCTATAAAAATGTTAATGTTGTGGTACTTATTAATAACTATACCCTTTAAAATAAGATCAGTCATTGGTTAGAATGTTGAAACACTTATCTGGAAGCCGACTAATTAACTGCAGCGTATGCATAACGGTAGTAGTGACTACCTCCCGCTGGAATTTTAAAACAGAACGTAAATGTAAACTAAATTTATTTTACTTTGGTTATTAAAATTTGATTATGTAACAAGCTGCACAGCTTATACAAATCACTGTTGGTATGGATGACAGAGCAGGTGAAGGCAGGAAACCAGTGAACCCATGTTTGTGTCACTGTACCCTCTCACAATGTAAAGCCATGGGATCAAACATGGGTCACATTTGTGAGAAACTAGTTCACTTCTATCTATACTAACCGGACATGGTCAAAAATGTACAGACTTGCCAAAAACCTATATTAACCAGAAAAATAAAAAAAGGGTCATAATTGCATTTGCTAAATTGATTTATTGCTAAATTGAATACAGAGTTAGTGCCCTTGATGGTACTGAATTCATTTGTCCAAGTTTTACTAAAGGTTTTATTTCTTAGTTATTGAAATACATGATGGACTTGAACAATTATAACCAGAAAATCTGATTCTGTAAAGGCCTACAATTTTGCTAAAATGCAATGCAAAGTTTTGTAGATGTAAGACTAGTTATTGCTAAATGAGTTGGAATCGCCAAGATAAACAAAGCCCTAAAGCCAACGCAAATACCGAAGCCGACACTGAGGTGAGTACAAATAGTACTAAGCTCTCCTTGTTTTTCAAATAGTCAAGCTTAAAATGGTTGGATGGAAATTCAATGACGTGCAGGGAGTGGTTGGCATACAAAAGGCTGCCTTGGAGATGTCACTGCAATATCCAATTATGCCCATATAAACACCTTCCATTATTATTACCACTATATAATGTTATTATTGCAGCTTTGGTATTGAACACAAATATCAAATCGTGCCTTCTGATTACTGCACATTGATAGTAATTATATTGACAAGAGGGTGGTTTGCTGTTAACAAAAGAAGCTAGTTATCTTCTTAATTACCAATTAACTGAGCACAAATAATGCAGGTCAATAAGTTGAAACACGTGTTCCGATAATATAAATGAACGTAATTGACTTGTAGTCAGGTTACTTTAAGCCGCACCTACTGGCGCACTAAAGGACTCACACCACTATTATCTCCCTTGAATACTCCTGCCCTACAGATGAAGGAGGTAGATAAAAAAAACAAGTTCGCTTTTCTACATTTTACAGGATACATTGATTTATCTTTACCAGGTTCTCAATCTACAGCATTTTAGGAAGAGATCCCAGAAAAATGCATGTTGATATAAGATTTCTAGCTAATTCTGCCTCATTTTACACATCATGGGTCTAATCTCCACGGGGTTGTATTTTTGTCTAAATTTTGATAGGTGTCACGCAAACATGAAATTAAAAAAAGTTCAATCTGGTAAATATTCGTTAAAAGTTAATAGCGTGCAGGTATTGGATCAATGAAGAATTTAAGCATAAATACATGTTGCAAAATCTTTTTTATCTCTATGCCACGAACAAAAACATTACAATGGGACCCTATGGAAAATTAATTGTGGTGTGAGACGTTAAATTTCAATTTTCCCCGCCACCGTCTCATGTTTTACTTCGTGCCATCATATAAATTGCATTAAAATTTAAGTTATAATCTAGAAATGAAATTCTAATTATAATGCCAATCTTGTTTTTATGGAAACGAATATTTTCACCAAATTACTTTCCTGATAAAATGGATATACCAAAAATATCTATATTAGAAAGGTATGTTGATCAAACTGCATCACAAGACTACTAGCTTTATCTTGTTAGCAACTAAACGTATAGATTTATTTACGGGTTCTTAAAATGTCTGTGACTGAATATGGGTAAAACGAATTATGAGTTCGTAACTCGTAATTAGACGCTCCGGTTTTTTTAGGTTTGACCTGGTTTGCTAAAGCCGTTTTTTTTATGTCTACTGAGTTATGTAAGTTATATATATATACCTCAATGTCAGTAATGGTGTACATATCACTAGCGAGATCCAGTGGGTGGGGGCACACCCGGCGCGCGCCCCCTAAAAATTCCGGATCATACATGTATGTCCATGTTAATGTAGATAAAATATCGAACAATTTCGTGCACGCCCTCAGTATAAAAAAAATTCTCGCTCGCTTTAACTCGCCCGACGCATAATGGCTAATGAGTGGTTTAATTAACACATTGTTAAATCCTTTTATTTGAAAACGGAATATTTTACCCTATCAATGCACTACCGCAACCGTTTTATGAGGCTAGAGACGGACCCGAAAATTGACCAAAATCTTACGCCCCCACTAAGCTGATATCCTGGATCCGCCCCTGCATATGTTGTAAGATTTGAATGTTGTTGGTGGGATAGCTATTTTCAATATCATCAAAGTAGCAGCTATTTTCAATATCATCAAAGTAGCAGCTTCAAGTTGACACTGAATCCAAGCTTACAGGTAACAGATTCGTGCCTATAAAAGTCATTAATATCTCTACAGAAGTCATTAACCTCTCTATAGAAGTCATATACCACTCTAGAGAAGTCAATAATTTCTCTATAGAAGTCATTGACCTCTCTATTGAAGTAAAAACACTCCTTATAGTAGCCATTAACCTCACTACAGAAGTCATTTACCTCTCTATAGAAGTTATTAACCTCTCCTCTATAGAAGTCATTTACCTCTCAATGGAAGTCATTAACCTGTCCATAGAAGTCATTAATATATCTACAGAAGTCATTAACCTCTCTATAGAAGTCATATACCTCTCTATAGAAGTCATTAAACTCTCTATAAAAAGCATTTATCTCTCTTTAGAAGTCATTGACCTTTCTATAGAAGTCATTAACCTCTAAATGGAAGTCATTAACCTCTCTATAGAAGTCATTAACCTCTCTATGGAAGTCATTAACCTCTCAATGGAAGTCATTAACCTCTCTATAGAAGTCATTAACCTATCTATAGAAGTAATTAACCTCTCAATGGAAGTCATTAACCTCTCTATAGAAGTCATTAACCTCTCTATGGAAGTCATTAACTTATCTATGGAAGACATTAGCCTCTCTATGGAAGTCATTTACCTATATACAGAAGTCATTAACCTACAGAAGTAATTAACCTCTCTACAGAAACCTTTAACCTCTGTAAGTCAATTATCTCTCTATATAAGTTATTTTCCTCTCTATAGAAGCCATTAACCTATCTACCTAGGTCATTAACCTCTCTACAGAAGCCATTAACCTCGCAATAGAAGTCATTAACCTATCTACCTAAGTCATTAACCTCTCTATAGAAGCCATATTCCTCTCTATAGAAGTCATTAACCTCTCTATATATGTAATTTACTTCTCTATAGAAGTCATTAACATCTCTACAGCAGTCATTAACATCTCTATTGAAGCCGTTGACCTCTATAGAAGCCGATAATCTCTATATGTCATTAACCTCTCTACATAAGTTTAATCTCTATATAAAAGTCATATACCTCTAAAGAATTTATTAACATCTCTCTTGAAGCCGATGACCTCTGTAGAAGCCATTGATCTCTATATAATTCATTGAACTTTCTACAGAAGTCATTAACCTCTCTATAGAAGTCATATACATCTAAAGAAGTAATTAACGGTTATTGAATATAATCTCTACAGAAGCCATTGACCTCCATCTGAAGACAACCTGTATTCAGGTCAACCATTGTTCACGTTGGTCTGTTGAGGTCGAGTATCGCTAGAAGCTCCTACTAACATTCTCCCTCATCCAAATTTCGAACTCGTCGCAATCACGGCAGTACTTGAACAATTTTCTGGCATCTTCCAAACTGATTTATCTGGCCTAATTTAATAACAGCATGTTATGAAAAGCTAGTTACAATTAAATTGTGCTTAAAGAGGCGTATAGTATGTTATGAAAGGATATATACATTTAAAATTGCTTTGCTTATACGGACATACGGTATGTTTTGAAATACTCGTTAATGTGTTTCGCCTTTAGCTAAAGCGGCTTGAAACAAACCTAAATGAAACTTATATGACAAGGACTATCACAACCTGACTTCTATGGTGATGTGATTTATAAACTTCGAAAGATTCTTGGTCATGATGATGTTCATTCTATCTTTGTTAAACTTGTTAAAAAGTTTATCAAAAGAGGTTATGACCCTATCATTTTGCAACGTACTGCATGCTTGGTGGTGGACCCTTTTACAGTTCGCCACTATGCTTTCCTCTTTAATTGTACGATGACCGGACAGGCTGTGGACCCTATGATGACGCCTACCTAAAGCCCATTGGGACGGTGGCGTTTGATGTTTGTCTATGATCTTTCTTGTCATGCCCTTAATGGTTTATTCACTTGTTGCTCTGGCTTCTGCCAAGTCATTGAGTACCTTCATTGTGGCTTTCTAGGCTATTCTGTTTTTGTATTATATGTACACGAGCATATTTGTGTTTTACTTATATTGCCTATTGAAGCTGCCTTGTTGGTTAGAGATTAGATCATGGAGGGATTTCTTTATTTACACTGTCCTGTTTTATTGGGATGACAGTAGGGTAAGTGTGAGGTTTGGTGCACCCTAGAACCGATTTAAACCCCAGTGGCCTACTTTGCCACTGACCGTTCCAAGGCGGTAGCCCTATTGTGAACCCTTTTTGTGTTTGTGATGTCGTTTGCATTTATTATTACTTTTGCCTTCTTGTTTGTCTGTTTGCCTGTTTGTTTCTGTGTTTTGTGGTTGACTGTCCTCCTTGAATGCTACTTTGCCTGTCCGAAATCTTTTTTTTTTTTATAATTAATAATGTATCTGTTATACGGTACAATTAGTACACAATGGTATTGTAGGAAAACATATCAAGATTGCTGTGTGTTCCATTATGGGGGCTGGAATGTCCATTTTTTATATGTTTAATCACAACTCTTCCTTCCTATTAATTCTTAAAATCAAGACACTATATATTTTGCACATTTCTGAAGATGTTTTTGGGAACGTCATACAGCAGTTAGAATATATTAAATGAGCAGGTGGTATATTAAAAGTGGCAGTAGCATAATCTTGAATTCAAACCACAGACGAAATAAACCAGAAATTTGCAACTTATGCTTCCAGATAATATATACTTGAACTTTCATGTATACACTTTCATTTTTAACCGTATAGAAATTGTAATTTCTTTAAAAAAAAGTCTACAAATGGTCTCAAATTAAAGAAAATTATGTTTAAAATGTAGTCGTATTTTTAATAGATAATTCTAGGTGTATAAAAATGTCAACAAATAGTATTTAAAAAGTCTGAATATGGTCCATCTTATGCTACTTCCAGTTGTTTCTGAAAACTGAAACTGTATATATATAATTTCTCATTTTTCACAGCAGGAGTCTGCAACTGGCCTCAAATTAAAGAGAGTAATAGCATGTGTGCAATGACATTATTATATTATTTCTGTCTTAAATATAAGAAGGGAAAATGAAGAACAAGATTTTGCAGTTTTGCCTTGTAGAGCAGTAAAAATAAACTTTTAGGTAAAAGAAATAGGCACAGAAATGGTTTTAACTGATTCTGGTTCCAAAACTTATGGAAAAAAATATATCCAAGGTCCTCATCTCAAATCACGTTCTTAATATGTTATTGTTGGGCAAAAATATGTAAAATAATGAAAAAATCACCCTTTTAGGAATAATTTAAAACAATTATAATTAAACAATAAAAAATACAGCTATATAGTAAATAATGCTTGTAATAGAGAAGACAATCAGAATGTATTATCAATTTGACCAAATAAATAGACAGACTCTCAATTTTTGGATAAAATGGTGAAAAAAGTGATAAAATCACCGATTTCTGGATATAAAATACTTAAAGGCATTTGCTGTAGTTTTCCATGCGCAGCTTTTTTGGGCGACTTCTCTTCTAAAACTATTGGATGGATTTTTCTACAAATTTACAGGAATGTTGCTTTTGATGTCTAGTTGTATTTTTTGTCTTTTTTTTTTTTTTTTGAATTTTTATTTTGAATTTTTGTTTTGAATTTTTTTTTTTATTTAAATTTTTTTTTTTTTTTTTTTATTGTCTTTATTTAAATAAAAGCCTATTATTAGACACATACAATAGGAAAAATATAGCATTTTGTAAAAATTCCAACAAAATTAAAAAATTTAAGCATAATGGTAGGTCCAAAAACCAATATTAAATCTCAATATGCATGGTGACCTATACATTTAATTGAATATATTGTTTAAATATATGTTCAAATAAGTGCCTAGGAAGTTTGAACAAATTCTGTTATTAAGAACATAACAAAAAAGGAAAATATACCATTTCTATATAATTTCATACAAAACTTGGCCTTTTAACATAGGGGTAGGGTTTCAAATTCTTTTTCTAAACAAGCATGGGGACCTATCATTTTTATTGTACATTTTGTTTTTATATATGTTTAACTATGTGCTTAGAAAGTTAAAAAAAAATGCTGTTATTGGGAACATACAAAAAAAACCCGGAAATTGTATCATTATGGGCTAATTTGTGCATAAATTGTGGTAATGGTCTCAACAGATTTTGTAAAAAAATATAGGTTTTATATAAAGATGAGCTTTAAATGTTATTGTAATTAAACGTTCTTTACTTTAATACAATGTTAGCAGAATTAATGACCAATGAATAAATGATTAGACTTCAAAAATATCTTATTTAGCTATTTCATGGACTTTTTCAACTTTTTGGACATATTGACATGACGGTGGCATTACAAATTATTTTTTAAAATTTTAACAAGCATGGTGACCTACCATTAGTTTTGCCTTTACTGTCTATATATATAACAGACTTACTGTACAAAAAGTTTAAAGAAAATCTGTTATGCAGAACAAACTATAGAAAATGTCTTTAAATTAAATCTGTGGGTAAATATCATATTTTTGTTTTTGTATTTTACTATTTATGTTGTTCTCTATCAGATTTCTAAAATACAATTCACAACTCAAGTTAAAAGTGTACTTATTTTGAGGTTGAAAGTTTAAGAAAAATAGGAAAAAATCAACGATTTTTGGGAACATAATTTTATAATGATATTTACTTATTAATGTTAAATTAAGTAAGATATCCAACTTTTTATAGTATCTACTTTTTGATCTCACTAAATGTTTTAGATTGGTCATAACAGTAGATTTGTAGGTAAAATATTTCAGATAATCTCCCTTAATTAAAATGTGTTTGATTTGATAGAGTACCTTCTCTTAAAAAAGTTTGCAGCTCTTTTTGACAACACATGTTTTGGTACTGAGGTAAACACCAATTCGGTGAACTGATACACACTTGATGGAGCTTGTTATACAGATACATATATGACAAGTATGTATATATTTGATTTTGAATACAACATAATTTTAAAGGTAGTAACAGATCCGTATGCTACTTAATTAAGATTGTTGTTATAAATGTGAAGCAACACGTATTGACCAGTGCAACTTTAGTATATAAACCATTATACACCTAGGATATATGTCCTCTCCTTTCTGTTTCTAAGAGTTGTGTATACTGGTTATAAAGGACACAACCTTGTAGATATGGCCCTGTATTCGTTAATGGCCGCCGAGGTCTTTAATATTGACATACGTAAGAACAAACCGAGTGGTGAAATTGAATGAAAACAAATGACGGAGCTGAGTTCAATGGTGGTTCGGAAAATGATGAGACATGTAATGTTGGACTGGAAACAAATAAGAGGGAAAGTATCTCTGACGAGCAAGTTAATGTACCTGTGGACACGGAATATCACCTAATTGAGACAGTAGAATTGTTTGCTGAAGAAACATATGGTCATGAAACAATATGCATTGACAATGATATCGAGTGTGCTTTGACTGTGTTTGATCAGGTTCTTGCAGGTGAGTTAGATGTTGAATCTGCATGTTCATCTGATGTAGTAGAGCGCATAAAAGAGAGAGTAGATACGCACCGTAGTAACTTAAACAAAGTCGCACATCAAGAGTATGGCTTCAATACATGGAGATGGTTGATATACTGAGGACATTTATTAAGGCAAAACGATCTGGCAACTTGAAGCTCCATTTACAGGCAGTATTAGATATGTTACCCTATTTCACAGCATCTAACCTTAACTTATATGCAAAGTCGGCACACGTATACCTTGCAAAAATGCTAGCATTAGAAACAAGTAGTCCTGGTGTGTACAAGTACTTTATGGAAGGGTATCATGTACTAAGACAAAGCGATCGATTTTGGGCAGGAATCTCGACTGACTGAGTCATAGAACAAATGCTCATGAGAAATTTGAAAACAACTGGTGGGCTAACACGAGGAAGGGGAATGACTATGACTGAAACGCAGACGCTGTGGGTACTTTCTCGCCCCGCTTGCTTAGAAATCAACGAAGCTATGCAAGTATCAGGAACAGAATTCATCACCAGTGACCAGCATAAAGATACTTCAAACGCACGGCAACAGAGAGACAAGAAAGTCTAATAGAATATCTCAGTGAAAGAAAGAAACTCCTTTATTAAGGATCCTGAGCTAAAAAGTATATCATGTGGAGTTGTTTCTGATGATTCTGTCAATGTAGATGATGCGAAAGCTGTTGGGATCAAGATTCTAGACAAAATGGCTGGAAGCACTGTTATGGATTTTGCTTTCAAGCGAAAAGATCAACTAAAATCAATGTCGGATACGGCTGGTTTGAAAATAGGCGATGACGTTGTCAAGGTAGACTCGCAACTATTATTTCAACGGCTTGTTTCTGCGGCAAGGAGATCACTCCCAAAAGACGAACTGGATTCGCTATTCTCTTATGAGTTATGCACTTACCCTCCAGAAATATTTGAAACCCCGCACTTGCTGAGAGAGGCTGATAAGCCAGCATTGGCAGAAGCTATACGAGATAAAGTAAAACGACAGAGTGAAAGACCCACTAGTGAAATGAAATATATACTTGATGGCGGTTGCCTTTTGCAACGGATTCCTTGGCCAAAATCTAACAACTATGGTCAAATATGTGATGTGTATGTGGAGCATGTTACACAGAAGTATGGAAAAGCGACTGTGCTATTTGATGGATAAGACAATGTTCCAAGTACTAAAGACAAACACATCTGAGGCGAACATGTGGTTGCGTTGGGACGGAAGTTAAATTCACTGAGACAATGATCATGAGAGGAAAGAAAATTAAGTTCCTCACAAACAAGGAAAACAAACAAAGATTTATTAATCTTCTAAGTGATAAGTTGCAAAAAGCGGGTATTGAAACTGTACACTCTTCAGGCGATGCGGATCTTCTTATGGTAAAGACAGCTGTGACCTACTCATTAACAACGCAGACGTCATTCGCTGGAGATGATACAGATCTGTTGATACTGCTGTGTTACTATACGGAACTTGATTCATATAATATGTATTTTTTACCGAGACCAAAACCCAAGAAAAGCACAGTATTGAACATTCAAGACACAAAACGTAGATTGGGTGAATATGCTCTAATATACTGTTTCTTTATGCAATTCTTGGCTGCGACACAACATCAAGGATATATGGACTTGGGAAGGGTACTGTTCTGAAAACCTATGAAAACAGCGCAGAATTTCGTCTGGCTGCAGATATGTTCAACAAAACACCAAACGAAGTATCTAAAGAGGACATTATTGCATCGGGAGAGACTGCATTACTATGTTTATATAAGAGTAATTCGCGAGAAGGACATGACAAACTACGTGTTCATAAATTCGCCGAAAAGGTTGCCAAAAGCACAAGTTTTGTAGACCCCAAAATGTTACCCCTTTCATCAGGGGCTGCAAAGTGTCATAGTCTACGGGTATTTTATCAAATATAGGACTGGAAAGGTAATGAAGATGGGTTAATACCGGTTGAATGGGGCTGGAAAATACAATATAACTCCATGAAGCCGCTTAAAATGGACAAATCACCTGCCCCAGAATTCCTTCTGAAGGTGATAAGATGCTCGTGCAAAACAGGATGCAAAACGACCAGATGTAGTTATAAGAAAATGGGATTAGATTGCAGTACAGCATGTAGTTCGTGTAGAGGAGTAAGTTGTGAGAATTCGGCACGACCCGAAATAGACAGTGATTAAAGTGAGTTCCGTTGGCTACATGTAAAATACAAACTGATAAGAAGACAATATAAATCAACATACCAAACCGGTAGCCCTATTATCAACCCTTTTGTGTTTGTGATGTCGTTTGCATTTTTTATTACTTTTGCCTTTTCGTTTTCTGTTTGCGTGTTTGTTTTTGTGTTTTGTGGTTGACTGTCGTCCTTGAATGCTGCTTTCCCTGTCCGATATTTTTATCCTTCTTTCTATGTTTATGACAACTAAGATTATATTTTGAAATCTACTGATTGCACATAAAGTGTTGCTTGACCTAACATCTTAACATAATTATATATATATGCAGAAACGACTTGAACAAGTATTATTTAGTTAGTACGGAAATTGATTAAAAGAAAAAAAGATGTTAATTTTATACTTCGTGTATTCCCCAAAACAGCGATTTTTCTTCATTTTTACAATTTTCTACCCAAAAAATCATATTTAGCACGTGATTTGAGATGAGGACATATTGTTTTCTATATCTATGGGAACCAAAATCAGTTAAAATAATGTCGGTGACAATTTATTTGAATTTATGCTATTTTTTATTAATCTTATTCTAAAACCATCAAAAAAACATATTTTTAAAAAAAAAAAAAACGTTTTTGGACCCAAAAACAGGTTTTGATATATAATTATACTTTTTTTATTTGAACTTAATATTATTTCATATTAACTATAAGATTTCATATATAAATACATGTTTTACTAATATTCAGAATGGATATAAATTTATTCCAGAAAACAGTGATTTTCTTCATTTTTTTGACTTTTTACCCCAAAAAATCATATTTAGCACGTGATTTGAGATGAGGACTTTGGATAATTTTTTCCGTATATTGTTTCGAACCAGAATCAGTAAAAATACTTTCTGTGCCAATTTATTTTACCTCAGGCTATATTTCAGGCTAAAATGACCTGCCTATTGTGTTAAACGAGATTATGTGGGATTTCAATAAGTGCCCAATCTCTACTTCTTAGATCTCAGTCAGTTCAAACTAACTTGCATTAAAGTAGCTATCCCACCAAATAACTTAAACATTACACTTCAAAAACCGTTATCAAAACTCTATCCAGGTGTTCACGTCATATAATATGTAAATGTGCCAATTAAAAGCAAAGGATTTTCCACGGCTTCTTAAAACCGTGATTGAATATGCGTAAAATGAATGAGGAGTTGGTAACTCTTAATTCAACGCTCCAGTTTTAGGGTTTGGCGTAGATGGTTAAAGCCGTTTATATTGTGTCTACAGAGTTTGGATTCTCAAAATATGTAAAAGATATATATACATGTATATATATATATAATATATATAGGGAGAAACATTTGTGAACTTCCAAGGACGGACAACCTTCGGACGAACTACGGGAGGGCGCCTAGCTATGACGAGATGGTAACTCTTAATTCAACGCTCCAGTTTTAGGGTTTGGCGTAGCTGGTTAAAGCCGTTTATATTGTGTCTACAGAGTTTGGATTCTCAAAATATGTAACATATATACGAGGGTGCTTCAAAAAGTTCTGTCACTAGGCATATGTCCTTTGAACTGGATATTACACTGAGATAAAGTAGTGTATTTATAGTACTACTGGGTTCGCTCTCTTCAATTCCACAACAAAAATGAAAAGATTCCGGTTATTTATACCCCTGAATTACCTCCCCCTACCACAACTTTTGGATACTGGCATCTCTGAAAATGTCCTTGTTACAAAACGTTGTAAAAATTATTTGAATAATTCTATGCTTTTAAATTTTCTTGTACGCCATCTGTTGTTATTCGCCTATAATCCATGAAAATGATTATCGATAATTCGGAAAGGTCTTGCTGTAAACCAGATATGAGTGAATGCATATCCCTTAATTTTAGCGGAAAAAGCACTGATTTTCTTCATTTTGTTTACGGAAATGTTATAATATCTTTTAAATGTCGTAATTATTCTCATAGTATTAATATGTTTTCATATTTTTTTACAAATCCTAGTCCTTCAGTGTTTAAATTTCATATTCAACACATTATTGTAGAATGTTGCACAATGTTTAGTGAAAATATTGATCATCCAAAAACGCTATTTTAGAAGACTGCCCTTCCAATTAATGTCCATTTATCATTAAATTAATTTTACATGTTAGCTAAAAATGTTAATTTCTAAGACAATGCCTTTTCATCTACCATGCTTAAATTCTGAATCTTGTAATGCACAGATATAACTGGTAATGTATGAGAAATTTCAAAGGTCTTCGACGAGTACTTAAAGAGAAACATTTAAAAAAGTAACAGTTAACATACCTGAAAAAGATCAGGACAAAAATGCCTCAGTATGTATAAGTGATGTATATTTAATTTTCTATAACTTTCGTCACACAAAAGATACAGCATTCATTTTACCACCAATGGAATGGTATTGAAACTTTCTTTCATTTGGTACTAAACATCAACACTCACAACGAGCACATAATTGTTAAAACGCGTTAGTGACAGAACTTATTGAATGACCCTCGTATATATATAAGGAGAAACATTTGTCAACTACCAAGGACAGACAACCTTCGGACGAACTACGGCAGGGCGCCTAGCTATGACGAGATACACAGAAATCAAGGGTATCAATTCACTCCTTACTAAAGGTAGCTGCAACACACGTTGATGAACTGTATCTCTACATCATAACACACTCGTCTGGAGGCACAATTAACATATAGACGCATACATACATACAATTATAGCTCATATGAGTGGGCCACATTTAAGCGTTCAACCACACACAGCTATATTGAGACAGTGACAATGAAAGGTGCCGGATCTTGGGGATACAGTGAATTCAGTAAATATAATAAAGGGAGAGCATTTGAACTCACTACGGCAACTTTCTAAATTGGGATCTCGTAAGAGATTCATGTTCACAAGGCAGAACTATATATAGAGAGAAACATTTGTGAACTACCAAGGACAGACAACCTTTGGACGAACTACGGCAGGCCGCCTAGCTATGACGAGATACACAGAAATCAAGTGTATGAATTCACTCCTTACTAAAGGTAGCTGCAACACACGTTGATAAACTGTATCTCTACATCATAACACACTCGTCTGGAGGCACAATTAACATATAGAGGCATACATACATACAATTATAGCTCATATGAGTGGGTCACATTTAAGTGTTCAACCACACACTGCTATATTGAGACAGTGACAATGAAAGGTGCCTGATCTCGGGGATACTGTGAATTCAGTAATATATATATATATATAAATAAAAACTCTATCAATTATATTTATGCCGTAGCTTTCGGCTTTGCGGCCTTCCTCACTGGCGTATTTATTAACAATGAATATACACAGTAAAACGGAACTGAGGTAGCGTTATTAAGCGACATCGTTTGGCGCGCTATTCCTTAGTATATGTCTTAGATTATATCCTTAGTATATATCTTATATTATATATCTCGTTGTCAGAAGGCTTAGAAACAGTGTACGTATGTTGTAAAATTTCGCTGTTAGTTGGCAGGATAGCTGTATGTGTCAAGCTGAGATTACGCTGGCGCTGTTCAGTATTCACCTTGTTAGAGCGAACTTTAAAACATACAAGTATGCATAAAATGTACACAACTTCAACCAACATATCCATCAGTACAATCCAATGAACGAGACATTTTACAAACACCAGGCACATTTTTTTATTTTAGAAATGATTCTTATAATATGTATGTTAGTTTCAAAAACAGGACGACCTGTGTTGGGAGGAAACCACAAGAGATGGGATAGCTGAGGTATGATTAGATGGAGAAATATCAACCGTCGGTATAACTTTTAATTTGAACTGAGGCTACACTGGATACCCATGAAAAAATCTTATAATCCCTAACTCAAACATTGTATTTGTTGCACATCAAGTAACATTGTATTTGTTACGTTTGTCATTATTTTGAAAACTGATTGAGGCATGAAATATAAATATGAATGTATAGGGTATTTACTCAAAAACAGTCCTAAGAGATTTAAATTTTCCTCTTTTGTAAAGCTATGAACAAGCGTG
Organism: Cyrtodaria siliqua; assembly: GCA_037043455.1. Lineage (NCBI taxonomy): Eukaryota > Metazoa > Mollusca > Bivalvia > Adapedonta > Hiatellidae > Cyrtodaria > Cyrtodaria siliqua. The sequence goes on from JAWPHD010004697.1 coordinate 37,787, forward strand.
TGCTTATTGAGGAAGGCAGATACAAGAATGTTCCTTTTGAGAATCGAATATGTTCTTTACGCAATTCAGAGGTTGAACATGAATTCCATTGTAAATGAACTGTATGTTACTAAACACTTTGAGTGTTTCTGTCAGGAAGTAAATATTATTTCACTAATGAACAACTATAAACAGTAAAACTACTACATTCTTATAAATACAGATGATGTCCTAAATGAATTATGTATTAATTTTGTTCATTTTGTCTAAGAAAAGATATATTGACAAAGCATACAACTTCAAATGTTTTATATTTAGTGGTGAGTGATATGTTCTGTCAAAGATATTGGGAAAATTCTACGGAATTGCTGAGAGACTCATTTAACTATGAAGTTATAATCTAAATGTATTCATTATTTGTATTTGTATGTGTTTATGCTGATTCTTCTTACTATTAGTGACAATTCTGTAATATATATTGATTTGTATTTGTTGCATATGTAAACCCATTGAGAGGCATTTGTTGACTTACATATACATAGCTGATACTTTTATCCCATGAACCCTTACTTCTAAACACTTTTTAATAATATATTTTTATATTAATTACTATTTCATTTGTTTCATTTTGCTTCCACTTTTGCGCACAATATGACCTAATTATGTGTCGAAATGCCGTAAAACACTATTTATTCATTCATTGTTGCATATTTAAGTACAACCAGACCACTCACCAGATGGTGTTCGTCTTAGGGTGATATTTTTCTCTGCCTTGATTTTCACAACCTGATTCTTCATCACACCGTTTTCTTGACCTTGAACTTCTCTGCAACCTTGATAGCTATCTGAATGACCTTTTGAATAACCATGACATAGTTTGATGGTGCAAAACCTCTCTGCCATCATTCTCACGAATCTGCCACAAATCGTTGTTTGTCTTCTGGACTAAGGCCATAACCTGTAATTTGTAAATGTCAAACTGGGTTATTACTTGGTAGAACCAGAACTTTTAAAGGGTCAACCAGGGTCTTCACCTGTAATTTGCTATGGTCATGGTTTTTATGTGTAGAATCATAATATGCAAATATCAAACAGGATTTAGTAGGTAGACTTATAAACGTCAACATGATTATTACTTGATGAATTCCAATGTATAACATTAGGGAATGTTTTAATAACCTCGACCTTTGACCCATTGACCCCACAATCAATTGAGGTCATCCTATCAACAAGGACATTCCACCTGTGAAGTTTTACGAGTGTGGCTACCCGTTGTTTGCCGGTTTACTAAAACCTGATTGGTGAACGTCAACTCTACGTCTACATAAAAATAGCCAACAAGTCTCATCAACAGATTAAGAAATAACACATGAAATAATTCATCAATAATTTATGAGATCTCCAGCTTGTGTTCTCATGAGATCGAAACACAAACTAAATATATGGTTATATGGTATAACAAGAAACTGAAGGTTAGTTAACTTATTATCACATTTCACAAATAATTTATGTATGTTTTAAACCAAGATTTTGAAGTTTGTTGAATTTCCTCAGAAATAAATCTCTTTTACATACAGAAATGTAATAATATGTCATAAATATGTCGAAAAGAAGGAGAATGATGTTTAGAATGTTCAGTTTAAGTCAGTTCAATTTGGATACGAGGTAATAGATGTCACCTCACATTGTACTTCACCATTCCCGCTGGTCATTCACCCTGGGGGGAATTGAAAGACCCAGTCTGTGATTCTCAATTAAAATACATGTACGCACCAATAATGGAGAAAAAATGATTTACCAATAATTTACATAAAAAACAGCAACTGACGCTTGATACAATCATTCTACTCGTATTAGATTCGAACCTGTAGCAGCGAACAGGTTTCAAGAATAATAGAAAAAGCTTGTTAAAGTTGTCTACAGGAAAATGTGACAGACGGACAACCGATGAAGTGATCTTAATATCTCTCCTACAGGCTCATAATATGTACATTATGGTTTCTAACTTTTTTTAAAAGCTTAAGTAACACCTTTCTTTACTCATTTCAGGTCGCTGATCAAGAGTTGTTGAAGATGGATCTAAACACGAGCAGACTAGACATAAACCACACCGGCAACAGCTTACGCACAATTTATCACACGGCAATAGCATCACTGTTCCTCATTGTAACAATGTCAATTGCCATAATTGGAAACATTGCCGTTATTGTCGTTATTTGCATCAACAGAAACATGCGACAGGAAATATCTAACCTTCTCATTATTAATCTTAGTATTACGGATCTTGCTAACGCGTTATTTGTTATGCCCAGTGCCCTTGTAAGTTTGTGCATGGATATTTGGCCGTTCGGAGAAATCTGGTGCGATTTCATCTGTGCTTTAAACTACTGCCTCATCATCGTGTCCATGTTAACCCTGTGCTGTATCAGTATCGATCGATTTCAAGCCGTGATGAATCCACTAACATACAGGTCACGTGTCACACGCAGACGTCTAGTTCCAGCAATAATATATATGTGGTTTCAGGGAACAGTTTTTGGATTGGCACCGTCGTTGCTCCATTGGGTTGATTTTGACTACTGGGAGGCAATCTGTGCTATACAATGGCAGCAATTCCGCCCTGGATCCATTATCTACGTAGTCATTGCATTTTTATTGTGTTTTCTCGGCCCAGGCATGACTCTGGTTTACTGCTACGTGAAAATTATTCAAGAGGCTAAAAAGCAAAGGGCTATCCCAGTACCTTTGTCAAATACAAATGGAAAGCGCAACAGGTCAGACAGGAACCGACTCATATGGAGCTTGCTTGTAGTCGTGTTTGCATATTTTATTTGTACAACACCGTTTAGTCTGACAAAGTTAATCAAAGTGTCGGCGACACATGCAAATATTGTTGACGGACCTATCAACCTTACTGCAGCCTTGCTGGGGTATTTTGCCAGTGCTGTTAACCCGTTGATCTACGGGATATTTCGTAGAGATTTTAGAGAGGCATACAAGAAGCTGCTGCAAATAATGTTTAAGGGCAGCCCAGAATCAACACAGTTAATCAACACAATACAAAATGCCCCAGGCTGTGAACTAACTCCTACTGTAAATAAGGAAATCAACAATCCAGGCATTTCTAACAAACGTGTTCAATCTGATTTCGAAGACTAATCTAAAACAACCTAGCAATGCAAACATCGAACATGGAAATACAGATAACTCTGATCAAATTGCATATCAAACAGAAATGCAATGTGTACTTTTTAATGAAACACCCAATCGAAATGAGAAGGGATTGACACCAATACGTGTTGATGAAGTGAATATCAAAGATTTTTACTAAAGTGAATAACTGTATCCTGGATACACTGTCAAAAATGGTAAACACAACAATGGCAGTCTTGTGTCGTGTAAACAAATAACAATCAATGTTTTGAGTACCGTATTTATCTTAAAATGAGGGTCCACCACCCATCTACCTTTTCAAAAAAAAAAAAAAAAAAAAAAATATCTTAATTTTTGATATTTTGTATCCAAACATCTCCCAAATAAAATCCATAAAAATTAACAAAAAAGTGTGTAAGACCGCCCTCTTGCCATTTTGCATAGCGCCCGTGCAATAGGGGAGATGCGGTATACAGTATAGAATGTCTGAAGGACTCCCTGTTAATTACCACTATCTGTCTTACCCAACTGTAAGTGTCCCTCCCGATAAGTTTTACTCTGCAACTGACCTTTAATAGCGGCTCCCGTCTCACTTGACAAGTGACTGTAAAATATGCATCCCGAAACGAATTTGATCTAGTTTTCGATCTGTCCTTTCACACTTGCGTTTTGTTGCTCGGGGTAGCAGTTCTTGATCTTATGAGACTATATTTTGAATTATTGACTGCAAAGAAAAATGGTGACGACAAAGACGCAAAAGAGAACATTATATAGTTTAGATAAAAACTTCGAACCCATAAAACTACAAGATCAGGGAATTCTGGCATATAAAAATAGCTGCAAATGAATATCAGCAAGACGCAGAATCAGAATCTTAAAACAATAGGGACATGATGGCCCTATAACGCTCACCTGAGTACTGGCCCATTACCTGTCGTGTTAACAAGATGAAACAAAGGGCCATGAGGGCCTGTATCGCTCTACTGGCTAAAGAGGGAATGTGTTTTCTTAATATAAATAGTTCATTATATAGAAAATGGTAAATGTTTATCTTTTTTTTTGTTGTTTAATCAACGACGTCATCCAAGACGACGATGCCTTTTCTGACCGTTCCAAGGCGGAAGCCCTATTGTCAGCCGTTTTGTGTTTGTGATGTCGTTTGCATTTGTTATTACTTTTGCCTTCTCGTTTGTCTGTTTGCGTGTTTGTTTTTGTGTTTTGTGGTTGACTGTCGTCATTGAATGCTACTTTCCCTGTCCGATTTTTATATCTTTCTTTGATGATCCCAAAGGACCACAAATATGAGCTTTAAATGTTATTATAATTAAATTTTTCTTTAATACAATTGTAGCAGAATTGCAACCAACGAATAAATGATTAGACTTCAAAAATGTCTATCTCATGGACTTGTTCAACTTTTTGAACAGATTGACATGATGGTGGCATTACACATTATTTTTTAAAATTTTAACAATTATGGTGACCTACCATTATTTTTGCATGTTCTGTCTATATTTATAACAGACTTACTGTACAAAAAGTTTAAAGAAAATCTCTTATGCAGAACAAACTATAGAAAATGTCTTTAAATGCATGATAATATATATTAAAAGTACAAAAATGATGATTTTTGCATTTACGTACAATATTTTAAGTTAATTAAACCCAGTCAAAGCACTCGTGAAAAAAAGACTGATAACTGACACCCAGCCTTATGTAACTTTCTTCAGAGACTAGGTCACATCACTTTGTGAAAAAAAGACTGATAAGTGACTTCCTGTATTATGTCACCTATTCTTACAGATGGCGGGAGGAGTACAGTTCTGGTTCTACCCAGGAAAGGTGAGCGGTCTGCCTCTACCACAAACAATCGTCCGTCATATATAGCCTTACGTGTGTTGAAAATGGATTTCGTTAGACAGTCTAGACTGTATGTATATGTATGTGTAGAGTTATTTTTGTATCGATTTTGCTTTCAGGGATTTAAACATATACCTCAGTAATAAATAAATGACTATGTCTACTTGTGTAATTATTTTTATAAATGGAATGCTCAAGAACGTCATTTAACCCATAACCTGCCACACTTTCTTTCTTTGAACTAAGACCATTCCATTTATGTGACAAAGGGATGCTTTGTAGAAAATGACTGATCAGCAGCCGGACATTGTAAACCTTGATCTGCCTGCGAGTTACTCGAAGGCTGAGCTGGGTTTGCAATGGACGCAAAGACTATTATAGTCGTGCTTAGCGGGTTAAATATGGAACATATTTTGTATATACCTGAAATTCATGTTGTAGCGTAATTATAGTCTCCATCGACAACAAAGATGCATATATCTGGCCTTAATTTCACCAACCATTCTTGAGAATATTCTTAGACTAAAGCCTAAGTATGAAAATTTCAATAACAACTATTTTTATAAGTCTACAGGATATCTGTTCATAACTCGTATAAGTATGGATAATACTAATAAATAGCAACTTCATACAAATGTTTATCTTTGAAGGTTATGGGGATAGTTGTGAACGAAATTGAGTACTTAAGGTCAAGTCTAAGCATATTATGAAGAATGGTTGGTGTATTCCAGGCCGGAAGAAGAAACCGCGAAGAATGAGAGTACACAGTTACAACCCCTCACAATCAGGCACAGCATGGAGCCTTGCGAATATTTGTGTCTACAGTTGGACAATTAAAAGTTATTTAGCAGAATGCGCAATTTTTTAAAAATCAAAGGGCCATAACTCCGGCATGATATATGCAACCTGGCTGTTTATCAAACTTGGTCGAGATATAATGGCCATAAAAAGTGACCCCAAGTATAATCATTTTTTTAAATCAAAAGGCCATAACGCAGTGCGGTCTGTCTGGTTATCGAACTTGGCTGAAATATTCTGCCCATTGAGACTGACATTAAGTTTCATCAAAACTGGATTATAAATGTTATAGTTATTGAGCGGAGACCGTCAACATATTAAATTTCCAATCCAAGGGGCATAACTCCAGCATTATATAAACGATATGGTTGTTTATCAAAATGGCATAGATATAATGGCCACAAACATCGTATTAAAGTTTCATCAAGATTGGATTATAAATGTTAGTTATTGAGGAGAAACCGCAAACATATTTAATTTTCAAAATTCCAAGTGCCGAAACTCTGGCAGTATAGGTGCAATCTGGCTGGTTATCGAACTTGGCCTAGAATGTATGGCCATAAACATGGTCATAAAGCATTTTGTTCCTATATAATAGAAAAACAAGTTTTTCATTTTAATTCAGGTACACTTTCACATAATATCATATAGTACTATTATAATATACATCAAAGTAGAAATTATTATAGAAACTGTACACAGTTTTAGGTTTAAGGCTTTAGTTTAAACTTATTTATTTTACATTGATTTGGAAACAAGTTCTTGCACTCTTGATGGCTTTCTATGTAGAACCAGTACTAAGCAATGTGGATTAAGTACCCTGTTAGGACACACATTCAACACAAAAAATGTGTAATGTCGTTGTGACACTACAAACAAGCATTGCTGTAACATAATAATTATGATAAAAGGTTGTACTTTATAATAATAGCATCTTGAAATTAAAGTTTGATAGAAACTCTTTATACTTTATATAAAGAGTACAAAACTTATTGTGATATACATAGATCAAAGAATGCTTAAAATAATTTTGTTTCACATATATCTTCACAACATGCTTTCGTCCCTCGGGTTTCCTGGTCGTACCCTAGATTGGTTTTCTCTTTAGCTGCAACTACTATGCTTGTTCAGTACGATTCTGGATACATCCAGAGATGTTTTATTATTTTGTATGTGTTTCTTTAGTTACAGTCGAACCTCGATAACTCGAAGTCAGCGGGACCATAGGGATATGTTCGAGCTATCGGTGGCTTCGAGGCATCGAGGTAACGGTTAAAACCAATATATCTATCCGAATTTGTGTACCACCCGAAATAGTGTTACTTGTGTACATGATGTATTGTTCTCGGTATTTTTTTTTATGTTCATGCATGTTTGTTTAAACCTCATAACGGAATATAACATGTAATTGTTACACTGGAAATACAAACAAAACTGCAATAATGTGTTTGTTTTATCATTTATTTAAAGAAATATCACACTAATAGATTTAAACATACATTCCGGAAGTCCGAATAATGAGAACAAGGTAAGACTGGTTTCTATACATTATTTAATTAGAAAATCAACCTTGTTTAATTTATCGTAATTAACATTAAACGAAGTTCACTAAACATACATTTTATCTGTCTATTATCGCTTTTCAGTCATAAATGTTCGCACCTTTAACAACCAACTTTATCTGTTTTCGCACTATGATCGAACTTGCTACAAACAAATACAAACGCGTCGATTACAATTAATATGGCCGACGTCGCATGGCAACGGATCATCACCTTCGATTAAGCGAGGTTTAAATTCACACAAAAATGGATCTTCGGACCGTAAAAAGTATTCGAGCGAGCCGGGGTATTCGAGTAATAATATTCGAATGATCGAGGTTAAATTACATTGAATTATATAGGAGTTGTGTAGATGACCGGAAAATGTGTTCGAATTACCGACGGTATTCGAATCACCGGTGTTCGAGCTATCGAGGTTCGACTGTAGTTTATCAGGATGTCGACTTTATTGTTAGAGAATTCCTTTTGATGGGATGTAGTTTTGTTTACACTGTCTTGTCTATTTGTGCCTTATTGCCTCCTGACCGTTCCAAGTCGGTAGCCTTGTCTTCACCACCCTTTCTGTTGTTTTTTGTCTCGTTCATTGTAGTTTCAAGTCCTTGTTTGCAGTACAGTGCGGACCTACGATGCCATTGCGTTCGGACGCTGTGGTTTCTATAGGACCCAATATATCATTTTACATCAAGAAAGATAAAAAATATCGGACAGGGAAAGCAGCTTCCAAGGACGACAGTCAACCACAAAACACTAAAACAAACACGCAGCAAACAGACAAACGAGTAGGCAAAAGTAATAACAAATGCAAACGACATCACAAACACAAAAGGTTTGACAATAGGGCTACCGCCTTGGAACGGTCAGTGGTAACAAAGGCCACTAGGGGTTTAAACCGGTTCTAGGGTGTACCAAACCTCACATTTACTCTACTGTCATCCCATTAAAACAGGACAGTGTAAATAAAGAAATCCCCGCCATGATCTAATCTCTTACCAACAAGGCAGCATCAATAGGCAATATAAGTAAAACACAAATATGCTCGTGTAAATATAATACAAATATACAATAGCCTAGAAAGCCACAATGAAGGTACTCAATGTCTTGGCAGAAGCCAGAGCAACAAGAGAATGAGATCGGATTATAAATATTCAATTTATTGGTCGGAAACAAAAGTGGCGATAGACTGACAGACTGAGGGTTGGAAAAGCACAGATAAACTGAATCGTGTCATGTGACATTTGGTGTTTTAAAATGCATACATATCTCTTTTTATTAGAACTCTGTTTTACATCTGCGTTGAGAAAAAAATACGTTTTCAGACAATGAAATGTTATAAAAAATCTTACCTGGCACTCGATTCGTACCTCTTCCAAAGTCAATTTACTAAATGATTTAAAGGGACAAACGCCAATTTTGATTTTATAAAAACTAGTTTTTCAACATGACTTCCATTTGTTCAGTCATCATTAATAATTATAAGACTAGGTAATTTGGGCATGTCTCTACCTTCCATGTCCGCCACCGGAAGATTGTGCAACCCTACCTTCCATGTCCGCCAACAGGAGATTGGGTAATCCTTACCTTCCACGTGCGCCACTAGGAGACTGGGCAATCCCTACCTTCCATATCCGCCACCGATGGATTGGACAGTCCCTACTTCTATGTCCGAAATCAGAAGTTTGGACAGTATCTACCTTCCATGTCCACCACCAGAAGATTGGGCATTCCAGTTCAGATTCAGCGCAATGCAGTTCAGATTCAGTATAATCCAGTTCAGATTCAGCACAACCCAGTTCAGATTCAGCACAACCCAGCTCAAATTCAGCCCATTCCAGTTTAGATTCAGCGCCAAGTTCAGATTCAATACAATCCAGTTCTGATTTAGCACAAACCAGCTCTAAATCAGCATATTCCAGTTCAGATTCAGCACAACCCAGTTCAGATTCAGCACAATCCAGCTCAGAATCACCACAATCCAGTTCAAACTCAGCGCAACTCAGCTCATATCCATCACAATCCAGTTCAGATTTAGCGCAATCCAGTTCAGATTCAGCACTACCCAGCTCAGATCCAGCACAATCCAGTTCCGATTCAGCACAACCCAGTTCAGATTCAGCACAACCCAGTTCAGATGCATCAACTGATTTCTGCTTCTTTGCATCCATTGACAGATAAACTGAATCTTGTCATGTGACATTTGATGTTTTAGAAGGCATACATATCTCTGTTTATTACAACTCTGTTTCACATCTGCAATGAGAAAAAAATACGTTTTCAGACAATGAAATGTTATAAAAAATTTTACCTGGCACTCGATTCGTACCTCTTCCAAAGTCAATTACTCAATGATTTAAAGGGACAAACGGCAATTCGATTTTATAAAAACTAGTTTTTCAACATGACTTCCATTTGTTCAGTCATCATTAATGATTATAATACTAGGTAATTTGGGCATGTCTCTACCTTCCATGTCCGCCACCGGAAGATTGTGCAACCCTACCTTCCATGTCCGCCAACAGGAGATTGGGTAGACCATACCTTCCACGTGCGCCACTAGGAGACTGGGCAATCCCTACCTTCCATATCCGCCACCAATGGATTGGAAGTCCCTACTTCTATGTCCGCCATCAGACGTTTGGACAGTATCTACCTTCCATGTCCGCCACCAGAAGATTGGGCATTCTACCTTCCATGTCCACCAACAGGAGATTTGGTAGTCCCTACTTTACATGTCCGCCACTAGGAGACTGGGCAATCCCTACCATCCTTATCCGCCACCAGGAGACTGGGCAATCTCTACCTTCCATATACGCCACCGGGCTATTAGGCAGTCCCTAACTTCCATGTCCGCCACCAGGCTATTATGCAGTCCGTAACTTCCATGTCCGCAACCAGGAGATTGGGCAGTCCCTACTTTCATGTCCGCCAACAGGAGTGTGGACAATCCCTACCTTCCATGTCCGTCACCAAGAGATTGGGCAGATCCTACCTTCCATGTCCACCACCAGGAGATTGGGCAGTCCCTACCGTCAATATTCCGCCACCAGAAGACTGGGCAGTCCTACCTTCCATGTCCACCAACAGGAGATGTGGTAGTCCCTACTTTACTAGTCCGCCACCAGGAGACTGGGCAATCCCTACCTTCCGTATCCGCCACCAGGAGATTGGAGAGTCCCTACTTCCATGTCCGACACCAGGCTATTGGGCAGTCCCTAACTTCCATGTCCGCCACTAGGAGATTGGGCAGTCCCTACTTTCATGTCCGCCACCAGGAGATTGGGCAGTCCCTAACTTCCATGTCCGCCACCAGGAGATTGGGCAGTCCCTAACTTCCATGTCCGCCACCAGGAGGTGGGGCCTGGGATTTTTTTTGAAAAAATATTCTGGCCCTTGAATTGCTGAAAAAAAATATCTAGGCTCTGACATGAAGGAAAAAAATAAACAGTCCCTCAAATTGTTGGAAAAAAATAATCTGGCTCTGAGTCCAGTAAGAGGGAAAAAATCTGGCTCCCTCTTCTGTCTATAAGATCAATGTAGATCAACTTCATCAGCCACTGGATTCAACATGGAGATGTTTAACCACAATCTGGCTACATCCATTATTTTTTGATAATTCGTTTTACGAACCCTCCTACGACAAAACGAAATTAGGTATTTCATTTTTCCATAGGGAATTTGATATTTTTCCTGTTTTTTTTCCCTTCCTCCTACAGCTATTCTCTGTCTTGATGGTTCTTAAAAATAATAAAAAAATAATGGCCTAAATGTAATATACATTGGTCATGGTAGTATGTAAATATTGCAATTCTGCAAGGGTGACAGTGAACATTTGTCAACCTTCTAAAGCTATTTATTTTTTTATTATACTGAAAAATATGTTTGAAAAAGATATTTGGTTCTGCTAAATATTCCTTTGAAATACATGGTCACTTCAAAATCACTATTCTCAGCGCCTAGAAAACAATTTTTGGCGGATGGTTCTTTATGTTCTTTCGGAATCTTCAGCTGTGTACTCGCGAGTAAACTTCAAATCATCTTCAGAAAGTTGTGCAAACTATGTCAGCCATTTTAGTAAATGTTCACTTATTTTCATTTGTGTATGTAGACATACACTTTTCAGCATTGGACATCCCAATACATAATTATAAACTTGCTTTGACTTCACAATCATAAGACAGTATTATACTGGGGTGACATTACAAACAAAATACTATCATTCAGTGACTCACTCCACATTACAAGCGATATGCGATATTACAAAAATGGGAAAATAACAGTCTTTGAACATTGAACATGAATGTTTGACATGAGGTATATTATTAATAAATATGGTATCAGTGGTCATGGTAGTAATAAATGTAGTATGCATAGCTCATGGTAGTAATACATGGGGTATTCAGTGGTCACGTCAATAATGAATGGGATATTCAGTGATCATGGTAGTAATAAATGTGGAATTTAGTCTTAGTAGTCATGGTAGTACTAAATGTGATATACAGTGGTCATGATAGTAATACTTGCAATATGCAGTGGTCATGGTAATAGAAAATGAGGTAAAGAGTAGCCATGACAGTTATAGATGTGATGTACTTTGGGCATGTTAGTAATCAATGCAGTATGCAGTTATCATGATAGTATTACAATACAAGGGTCCTGGTACTTGTGCGATGGACTTTGTGAATATCATAAACAAGTAAATGGACGTCAGAAGCAGCTTCAGCCACACGCAATGCCAGGTTACAGACAAAGCCATGCGCTATATGCCAGTGTTAATAAGAATGGTATGGAACATGGTAGTCATTGCCCAGTACAAAACGATCCCCTACCAAAACAAAACATCCAATCAATTCATAATTCAGAAGAGCAAATGGTGGCTTACATAGAAAGCAGACAAGTACAAGCATAACTAAATATTAACACCAGCACATGAAGTTCTATCCACCAAATATGGAAAGATCCATATTAAACAAAATAACTGTCTAAAGGACAGCATTCACCACTATTCAAGGTCAATTTTAAACAAGGTCACTGACACTTCTGTCTCACCAACCATGGTGCCAGTTCATTCACAAGGTCAAGTCTTAATTGTGGAGGTTAATAGGTGTGCGGGGAGGGGGTGATCAGTGAACATATATACCAAATATCAAAGCAAGACCTTCAATACCCCAGAAAAAATATGAACTTGAAGAGGGTGCGGAGGGGAAGTGAAGTGTTACTGAATAGGGAAAAAACCCAGAAATAATACAATATTTTCATTGGAGATGGGGGTTGAGAGGAGGGTGTTGGGAAAGGATGGAAGAGAACAGGATGGATGCAGACATGGTAACTGAAGAATATAATACATATTTGTTTATCTGGGGTGATGGTGGTGGTGGTGCAGGTGTGGGGAAGGTGTGGGGTTAAAGGGGTTAATGATATATACAGGCTTGCCATTGTTATTGGATGTATGCAGTGAGTTTCATTGAAATATATGAAGCTGCTTAAAAAACTTTAACTGAAACTCTAAGTTGAAAAAGAAAATATCATCTGGCTAAAATGAAATAAAACGTTATGAAACACTGTAAGTGATGACACTTGTAAAGCTCCTTTGGCTGAGATATATGGCTAGTGGGTATTGAAATAAGTGGACTTGCCAACAAATAAAATAAAAGCAATTCTAAGTCGAAAATTATAGGCTACACATTTTCTAAAATACAATACAGAAAATATTTATCCCAAAAAATTCCATAATTTTGCTAAAATGCAATACAGAGTTATGGAACATGTGTCTGCTAGCATTCACGCTTTACTGAAGTTGTATTAATTTAATAATTAACAATCACCTATTGAAATAAAGGACTTGCCTAAAAACTTTAACCAGCATTTTGAAGTCGAAAAAACACACATATCTGTGCTTAAATGCAAAACGGAGTTAATATGGAACATGTGTCTACTAGTGCCCTTGATATTCCAAGCTTTACTGAAGTTTTGTTGATGTACGACTTTAAGTTGTTAAAATAAATGGGCTTTGTCAGAAAAGAACTTTAACCAGAAATTCAAAGTAATAAAAAAACATGCTTTTGCTTAAATGCCATACAGAGTTATGGAACCTGTGTCTCCCAGTGTCCTTGATGGTACTGATGACATATTTCAAGTTTCACTGACCAGTGGTTGCTGAAATAACAGGACTTGGCTAACAACTGAAAACCAACCTGACGACAGAGACGTTGAGTAGATCTACAACAGCTCTTCTTATTCTACGAATAGTAAAACTTAAAAAACAATTATTCTGGCTTTCAAGTTCACGAAAAAAAATATCTGGCTAGTGTATTAGGCGAAATAAAAATCCCGGCTTTAAAGAAAAAAATAAAATATTCCGGCTCAAAGGAAAATCCCAGCCTCCCCACCCCCACAGAGATCAAAATGGTCGGTCCCTTATTCAAAACTGTTTGATCATGTGTTCAGGCTGTGCCAATAGTTAACATGGGATTTGATATTATCTCGAATTACCTTCCTTAGACGTAATTTCTCCATTTGCTTACAAGACCGTCCGTTCAACGGGCAATAAACGAATTATAATCAAAGCAAACTATTTACTGTTACACACAGGTATCAAGGCAACTGACAACACCCATGAACAACAAGGAAGGTACACATTGTTTAATTGGCTTTTAACAAGTTTTTATTTGTGTTTTGTATGGTTATCGTCTCGAAATTGCATTATTGAATATTCAGTAGAATTCGGATGAATCCATCCTGCGAAACTGAGAATTCGTTTTAATTGATTTTATGAAATTAAGGAGAATAAGGCACCACATATAGATATATAGCCATTAAACAAAGATCTTCTTTAAGATCTTCTTTAAGCATGTTAAGTGTGTATGCCATAAACTATTGAATTGTGAGTGCATCTGCCTAGAAATGACTAATGTCCACAAATAGGACACAAAGGGACACCCGGAAATCTTGATTTTTAAAACTCGTGGCGTCCCGTTAGTTTTTCTTAGTTTTTCTACATAACTTTCATTTTTGTCCAGTCAGTAATATTAATTATAAGAATAGTATCAAGTAAATGGTTGATGCATACTTCTGATTGTTGATTATATTGCATCTTAAAACATTTTATTTAATATCTGGAATGAAAATTAAAATACAAGGCCCTGTTAATATATATTATATAAGGAGGTGATACTGGATTTAAAGACCGAGACGCTAGTTTAAAGGGTGATGAAAACCTCTAGATTGCCATGTGTCCCTTTATAGCATCTATATAATCTTCAATGTTTTATTTCATGCAGTTTTGAACAGATATGGAGGTGTCTTGAGCCCCAGATATTTTTCTCTTTGGATTTAATGAGTGATCACCCTCTAAAAAATCACTAGAACTGAGGGGTAATCACAGACATGTTGACTCCCTAAAATCAAAACTAAAGAATGAACTCTCAGTTTTAAATCTGTTTTGGCCAACTGTTATACGATTATTATAAAGGACATTACAGTAAAATACTGAGTGCAGTTAATCGTATGAAGTCGAACAAATTACCATCGTTTTTCCATCGTTTAAAACCTACAGACTGAGTACAGAACTTTGTAAACAAAGTCTTGTTGCGCACGTTTTTTCCGGACTGTTTTGAAATATCGTGACTTTTTTCGCGAAAAAAACGAAATTATCAGTTGAATTACTCGATATCTGTTTACAGTTTTGTTCTGGGCTTGATATCGATACCACCGATCTCGGTTGAAACAAATGTTAAATACAACCATTTTTTCTGTCGGTGCCATCCAGCCCATAAACAGACACTTATTGAACGTACATGTGTTAGAATGATGGTGTTAGAAAAAGGAGGTGTCGAGTAGGTAAATAGACGCGTATTCTATCAATACTATTCAACACAGTATACCAGGGCTTTTTTTTGGCCGTTTTTATAGCCGTTATTCGGTCATATACCCAATGGCAAAACATATCTTTTTTTCCCAATTCTTTTTTTTAAGTGTGCCAATCCAATGATTGGGATTCAAAAGCTTAAATAAATGCTTCTGTTTATCTTGGTGTACAAAAACAGTATTAAAAGATATAATTATGAAAGGAATGCTTTACTTTATATTTTTCCGAATTTTATTAAAAATCGCGCTAAAATTCCCAATTTTATGAAAAATCGCGCTAAAATTCCCAATTCCAGGGGTACGGGTCATGTTCCCAAAATTATGAAAAAAAGCCCTGTATACCCAGGCTTATTTACCTGCAATAAATCTTTATGTAAATTATAATTTAACACTTCAGGAACTCTATGCCTTTGTCATCTACAAGTGCTCATCGCAATTTTGAAAAGGTTATTTGGATCAAAGATGAAACGTTTTGAAAAGTTATACACATTTTACAAACGGATGTGTATTTGCACTAGGTAAGACATTGACGATTCAGTGCTATTACTAATATTTAATCTGCCTGTCAGAATATTACTGGGCTGATGCACAACAATTCATTTTTTTTTTCAATTTAGAATACCGAATAAAATAAATGCATTTAGTTTCGAATGATTGCTTTCTCGAGATATGCTTTTTATTAAATATATTATGAAAGTACTTAAGACAATGACATGATAAATGTAAATATGTTTAAAGTCAACAACAACATCAAATACCTTTTTTTTGTAATTTGACATACTTCCTTATATCGTGCCTCTCTCACATTCCTGAGGCCAATACATTAAAAAATAAATAACAAAACTACTTACCGTTATGTCAGACTTAACTCATAAAATGGAAAACGTACAGAATTGTTAAGAATGGAACATTCATCGAATCGGCAGCGAACTCACAACCATTTAGTTTTGTGTATGGTATGAGACACACATGGAGTAAGCGTCAAATGTTCACGCCGCCATACGTAGTCATGGGCTTCATTCGCCACATCTTGATAATTCTTTGAAACCTATCTCGTATATGGAGAGTAATGTTCGTAACGTCATACTAGCATGGCTGTGCCGTAGTCTCCCAACTAAAGGAGTGGAGTCAGCATTAAAGAAACTAACCCTCCCAATAACACCAAAATTAAACAACAAAACTGTTTATCAAAACTCTATCCAGGTGTTCAGGTCATATGATAATGTATATATGCGATTAAAAAATAGGTTTATTCATGGGTTCTTAAAATACCTGTGATTGAATATGCGTAAAATAAATTATGAGTTGGCAATTTTCAATTCAACAGTACAGTTTTGTGGTTTTGCCTGGCTTTGTCTCTAGAGTTTGGATTCTCAACATATGTGTTATATATACACCTCGTCGTCAGCTGGTTTAGAAACGGTGTACACATGTTGTAAAATGTGACTGTTGTTGGCGGGATAGCTACTTTAAATGTCGCCACATTTGGCGGATTTTCTAATCTGTAAAACAACGCTGATATGTTATCTTTCAAATTAAAAAAAGTAAATAACAAAACTACTTACCGTTATGTCAGACTTAACTCATAAAATGGAAAACGTACAGAATTGTTAAGAATGGAACATTCAACGAATCGGTAGCGAACTCACAACCATTTTGTTTTGTGTATGGTATGAGACACACATGGGGTAAGCGTCAAATTTTCACGCATGGGCTCCATTCGCCACATCTTGATAATTCTTTGAAACCTATCTCGTATATGGAGAGTAATGTTGGTAACGTCATACTAGCATGGCTGTGCCGTAGTCTCCCAACTAAAGGACTTTGCATTATCATTAACGTTTGGCAATGTCATGTAGCCTATTGCTCCGTCTAGAGTTTATGTACACGAAAGCAGTGATTATCCTTTATCTCTATCGTAATATAACAAGCATGCAAAACGTGAAGCTTACGGCCGTATTTTTGTTCGAGTTGAAACAATATGTCCTAATGTTTTCAAAGTCGATGTGTTTCCTATGTTAAGTCGGTTGTTATTCTTACATCATAACATAATCAGTTACGTCTCCATGACCGAGGGGTTAACGACGTTGCGTGGTAAACCCTCCCGCCTCTAACCTCTGCGCGTTCGAATCCCACTGGGATCTCGCCTTGTAAGTAAGGAAGTGTCAATTCTTACGGATGGCGGGAGGTGTACAGTACTGCTTATACCCAGGAAAAGAGGGTGGTCTGCCTCCACCACAAAAAATCGACCGTTATTATCTATAAATGATGTAAAACACCATACAAAACAAAACACAAAACATAATCAATTAAGTTTGTGTCATACCCGTTTACGTTTACGTTGGCAACTGGACTATAAATTTCTTCTTCTTCCGGGTGGTGGTAACAACCGAAGTCAACTGTTTACTACACACTTACAAAAACACGACAATGATTCATAAAAAAACAAGACGCGTCCATGAGGATGAAATCATGCATATAATGTACGGTCAGTTACCCTGTCATACATTTTGGTGAATTAAAGCAGGTCAACACTTCGTGCATACTACTTGTCTTTATGTGTGGAAATTAAACTTACACTATGATAGCAAAATAGCCATTGATTCGGGTGCGTTTGATTGTAATAAGACTATATAAAAAGTACAGTACAGAAAGTAGATACATGACACACGAGCTGTGAACAAAGTGGCCTACTGCAGTAAAGCATAAAGTGCTCTACATGCCCGCAATATTAAACATCATGTAATGATTCAGACAATACAAAGACAGTCATGCTAAGAGTAATGTTGACAATACATATTTTAATTCCATGCTTGTTAGAAAAGAGTTACCACGTCATAAAAATTATACCACGACAGGCGAATAGATACTCATGAGAAACCGTTCAGTTGTGAAGAGTGCGACATAGCATGCCAAAAGCCATTTACTTATGCAGAATGTGACAAGTTATTCACACGACGCGCAGATGCCGAAATCCACATACAAACACACACGGGCGAGAAGCTGTTTACGTGTACTTTATGTAACCTACACATAAACTCAGTCAACACATGTAAATACACACTGGCGAGATGCAGTTTACATGTATTCTATGTAACACGTCCTTTGCACGTAAAGACAGCCTCAATATCCACCAGTTAATACACACTGGAGAGACGCCTCATACATGTACAGACTGTAGTAGATCATTCACACATCGAGGAAGTCTTAATAATCACATGTTAATACACACTGGCGAAAAGCCGCATACATGTACAGAATGTGATACATCATTCGCACGCCTAGGAAGTCTTAATAAACACATGTTAGTGCACACAGGAGAGAAGCCATATATTTATACAGTATGCAACAAGGCATTCAGTCATCGAGTAAGTCTAAAAAACCACAAGTTAATACACACTGGCGAGATGCCGCATACATGTACAGTATGTGATAAATCATTCACACAGTTAGGAAATTTCAAAAGGCACATGTTAGTACACACAGGAGAGAAGCCATATGTTTTTACGGTATGTATCAAGGCATTTAGTCGTCGAGAAAGTCTCAAACGCCACAAGTTAAGACACACCGACGAGAAGCCGCATACATGTAAAGTATGTGATAAATCATTCACACAGTTAGGAAATTTCAAAAGGCACATACTAATTCACACGGGCGAGAAGCCGCATACATGTACAGAATGTGATACATCATTCACACAACTAGATGGTCTCAATAAACACATGTTAGTACACACAGGAGAGAAGCCATATATTTGTACAGTATGTAACAAGGCATTCAGTCGTCCAGACTCTCTCAACAACCACAAGTTAAGACACACTGGCGAGAAGCCGCATACATGTACGGTATGTGATAAATCATTCACAGAGTTAGGAAATTTAAAAAGGCACATGTTAATTCACACGGGCGAGAAGCTGCATACATGTACAGTTTGTGATAATCATTCACACAGTTAGGAAATTTAAAAAGGCACATGTTAATTCACACGGGTGAGAAGCTGCATACATGTACAGAATGTGATACATCATTCACACTAGAAGGTCTCAATAAACACATGTTAGTACACAGAGGAGAGAAGCCATATATTTGTACGGTATATATCGAAGGCATTCAGTCGTCGAGAAAGTCTCAAACGCCACAAGTTAAGACACACTGGCGAGAAGCCGCATACATGTAAAGTATGTGATAAATCATTCACACAGTTAGGAAATTTAAAAAGGCACAAAGTCATGTTAATTCACACGGGCGAGAAGCTGCATACATGTACAGAATGTGATACATAATTTACACACCTAGGAAGTCTCAAAAATCACAAGTTAATACACACGGGCGAGAAGCTGCATACATGTACAGAATTTGATACATGATTCACAAAACTAGAAGGTCTCAATAAACACATGTTAGTACACACAGGAGAGAAGTCATATATTTGTACAGTATTTAATAAGGCATTCAGTCGTCGAGAAACTCTCAAAAATCAGAAGTTAATACACACTGGCGAGAAGCCGCTTACATCTACAGTATGTGATATATCATTCACAGAACTAGGAAATCGGAATAAACACATGTTAATTCGTACAGGAGAGAAACCATTTACATGTAAGGTATGTAACAAGAAATTGACATCGAGTAAGTTTCAATAGTCATACGTTAAAACACACTGGAGTGAAGCCGTATTTTTAGCTCTACTGGCCAAGGGCCAGCAGAGCTTATGGGATGGTGTGTTGTCCATCTTCCGTCGTCCGTCGTCCGTCCGTCGTCCGTCGTCCGTCCGTTAACTTTTGCTTGTGTACACTCTAGAGGCCACATTTCTGATGCAATCATCATGAAACTTTGTCAGAATGTTTGTTTTAATGAAATCTCGGTCAAGTTCGAAAATGGGTCATGTGCGGTTAAAAACTAGGTCACTAGGTCAAATATTGGAAAAACCTTGTGTACACTCTAAAGGCCATATTTTTGACCCGAGCTTGATGCAACTTTGTCAGAATGTTTGTCTTAATTATATCTTGGTCAAGTTTGAAAATGGGTCACATGGGGTTAAAAACTAGGTCACTAGGTCAAATACTTGAAAAACCTTGTGTACACTCTAGAAGCCGTATTTCTGACCTAATTTTCATGAAACTTTGTCAAAATGTTTGTCTTAATTATATCTTGGTCAAGTTCAAAAATGGGTCACATGGTGTCAAAAACTAGGTCACTAGGTCAAACTTTGGAAAAACCGTGTGTACACTCTAGAGGCCATATTTTTGACCTGATATTGATGAAACTTTGTCAGAATGTTTGTCTTAATGAAATCTCGGTCAAGTTCAAAAATGGGTCACGTGGGGTCAAAAACTAGGTCACTAGGTCAAATACTTGAAAAAACTTGTGTACACTCTAGAGGTCATATTTGTTACCCAATCTTGATGAAACTTTGTCAAATTGTTTATCTTAATTATATCTTGATCAAGTTCGAAAATGGGTCACATGAAGTTAAAAACTAGGTCACTAGGTCAAATACTAAAACCTTGTGTACACTCTAGAGGCCATATTTCTGACCCGATCTTGATGAAACTTTGTCACATGTTGTCTTAATTGTATTTTCGGTCAAGTTCAAAAATGGGTCATGTGGGGTCAAAAACTAGGTCACTAGGTCAAATACTTGAAAAAACTTGTGTACACTCTAGAGGTCATATTTGTTACCCAATCTTAATGAAACTTTGTCAAATTGTTTATCTTAATTATATCTTGATCAAGTTCGGAAATGGGTCACATGAAGTTAAAAACTAGGTCACTAGGTCAAATATTGGAAAAACCTTGTGTACACTCTAGAGGCCATATTTTTGACCCGAGCTTGATGCAACTTTGTCAGAATGTTTGTCTTAATTATATCTTGGTCAAGTTTGAAAATGGGTCACATGGGGTTAAAAACTAGATCACTAGGTCAAATACTTGAAAAACCTTGTGTACACTCTAGACGCCATATTTTTGACCAGATCTTGATGAAACTTTCTCAGATTGTTTATCTGAATTATATCTTGATCAAGTTTCAAAATGGGTCACATGGGATCAAAAAACTAGGTCACTAGGTCAATATTGGAATTTGCTTGTGGGCACTCCAGAGGCCACAATTTTGACCCCTATTCAGCTCACCAGAGCACGGTACTAGATGGAGTAAACTTGAACAATCTTTTCAAAAACTAAAATGCCTAGCCCTAGAGCATTTATTGCTTTGCAGCATGTGATGGACCTGTGACAATTCTGCCCTGTTTATCGGGAGCCTTACCCTGGGGGTCACATGTTAACATACAGGAACTGCAAAAGTCAGAGGTTTAATATTTTGCATTTGTTATAAGCTTATGATCCTCTACCAAGTTTGTTCAAATAGTGACCCAGGGGTCACATTTGGCCCCACCCCGGGGGTCACAGTTTTACATAGGCTTGTATAGGGAGAAATTGAAAAAAATCTTCTTCTCTGGAACCACATGGTACAGAGCTCTCATTTATTACATGTAGCATCAGCTTATGGTCCTCTACTAAATTTGTTCAAATGGTGACCGTGGGGTCAAATTTGTCCGCGCCCCGAGGGTCACACTTTTACATAGACTTATATAGGACTTTTTTTTATTATTGCACCAGTAATATATTAAAACTAATAGCATAAATAAGACGAAATAGTGAATACTTTATTGATGTAAATGTCACCAGGGTAAAAGTAAAAATGATACTGCATATATAAATAAAGACAGCCATTTCAAATATTTCAAGATTGCCGTGTGTCCCTTTAAAGGTTTTAATACACAAATTTTGTTCTGACTAGTTCTCCTGAACCCCTGGCCGGATTTAAACGAAGCTTTTTAGGGATGATCAATTTCATGTCTAGTTGTGCAAATCATTGCCGTATTCTGGTTAAATGATTTTTTTTGGCAGAATTATGAGCCTTTAAAGGTTTTAGTACACAAACTTTGTCTGATCTACTTTTCTTGAACCCCTTACCAGATTTCAATGAAACTTTGCAGGGATGATCAGCACCAAACCTAGTTGTGCATATCATCGTCACATTCCGGTTTACAGATATTTGGCAGAGTTATGGCCCTTTAAAGGATTTTGATACCACAATTATTTTTTTTCTGAGCTAGTTCTCCTGAACCCCTGGCTGATACAAACTTCAAGATTAAGGTGTGTGGCTTTAGAAATGAATGTAAAAACTACAACAATTATAAACAGAACATAAACTGCAATACTAAACCAGGGAGTAAGTATATTTACTCTTCAGCTTACTCCCTGAGGAGTAAGTATAGCTCCCTGAGGAGTAAGTATACTTACTCCATGACGAAACGTACAATTCATAATTTTTTATTGCAGAGATGTTAAAATTTTATCTTTTTTTCAGTAGGTGATACAATTTGTCTTACTCAGTTTTTAGCTCTACTGGCCAAGGGCCAGCAGAGCTTATGGGATGGTGTGTTGTCCGTCTTCCGTCGTCCGTCGTCCGTCGTCCGTCCGTTAACTTTTGCTTGTGTTCACTCTAGAGGCCACATTTCTGAGGCAATCATCATGAAACTTTGTCAGAATGTTTGTCTCAATGAAATCTCGGTCAAGTTCGAAAATGGGTCATGTGGGGTCAAAAACTAGGTCACTAGGTCAAATATTGGAAAAACCTTGTGTACACTCTAAAGGCCATATTTTTGACCCGAGCTTGATGCAACTTTGTCAGAATGTTTGTCTTAATTATATCTTGGTCAAGTTTGAAAATGGGTCACATGGGGTTAAAAACTAGGTCACTAGGTCAAATACTTGAAAAACCTTGTGAACACTCTAGAAGCCGTATTTCTGACCCAATCTTGATGAGACTTTGTCAAAATGTTTGTCTTAATTATATCTTGGTCAAGTTCAAAAATTGGTCACATGGTGTTAAAAACTAGGTCACTAGGTCAAACTTTGGAAAAACCATGTGTACACTCTAGAGGCCATATTTTGGACCTGATCTTGATTAAACTTTGTCAGAATGTTTGTCTTAATGAAATCTCGGTCAAGTTCAAAAATGGGTCATGTGGGGTCAAAAACTAGGTCACTAGGTCAAATACTTGAAAAAATTTGTGTACACT
Organism: Cyrtodaria siliqua; assembly: GCA_037043455.1. Taxonomy (NCBI): domain Eukaryota; kingdom Metazoa; phylum Mollusca; class Bivalvia; order Adapedonta; family Hiatellidae; genus Cyrtodaria; species Cyrtodaria siliqua. The sequence goes on from JAWPHD010004697.1 coordinate 61,086, forward strand.
CTAGAGGTCATATTTGTTACCCAATCTTGATGAAACTTTGTCAAATTGTTTATCTTAATTATATCTTGATCAAGTTCGAAAATGGGTCACATGAAATTAAAAACTAGGTCACTAGGTCAAATATTGGAAAAACCTTGTGTACACTCTAGAGGCCATATTTTTGACCCGAGCTTGATGCAACTTTGTCAGAATGTTTATCTTAATTGTTTGTCTCAATGAAATCTCGGTCAAGTTCGAAAATGGGTCATGTGGGGTCAAAAACTAGGTCACTAGGTCAAATATTGGAAAAACCTTGTGTACACTCTAAAGGCCATATTTTTGACCCGAGCTTGATGCAACTTTGTCAGAATGTTTGTCTTAATTATATCTTGGTCAAGTTTGAAAATGGGTCACATGGGGTTAAAAACTAGGTCACTAGGTCTAATACTTGAAAAACCTTGTGTACACTCTAGAAGCCGTATTTCTGACCCAATCTTGATGAAACTTTGTCAAAATGTTTGTCTTAATTATATTTTGGTCAAGTTCAAAAATGGGTCACATGGTGTTAAAAACTAGGTCACTAGGTCAAACTTTGGAAAAACCGTGTGTACACTCTAGAGGCCATATTTTTGACCTGATCTTGATGAAACTTTGTCAGAATGTTTGTCTCTATGAAATCTTGATCAAGTTCAAAAATGGGTCATGTGGGGTCAAAAACTAGGTCACTAGGTCAAATACTTGAAAAAACTTGTGTACACTCTAGAGGTCATATTTGTTACCCAATCTTGATGAAACTTTGTCAAATTGTTTATCTTAATTATATCTTGATCAAGTTTTCGAAAATGGGTCACATGAAGTTAAAAACTAGGTAACTAGGTCAAATATTGGAAAAACCTTGTGTACACTCTAGAGGCCATATTTGACCCGAGCTTGATGCAACTTTGTCAGAATGTTTATCTTAATTGTTTGTCTCAATGAAATCTCGGTCAAGTTCGAAAATGGGTCATGTGGGGTCAGAAACTAGGTCACTAGGTCAAATATAGGAAAAACCTTGTGTACACTCTAGAGGCCATATTTTTGACCCGAGCTTGATGCAACTTTGTCAGAATGTTTGTCTTAATTATATCTTGGTCAAGTTTGAAAATGGGTCACATGGGGCTAAAAACTAGGTCACTAGGTCAAATACTTGAAAAACCTTGTGTACACTCTAGAAGCCGTATTTCTGACCCAATCTTGATGAGACTTTGTCAAAATGTTTGTCTTAATTATATCTTGGTCAAGTTCAAAAATGGGTCACATGGTATTAAAAACTAGGTCACTAGGTCAAACTTTGTAAAAACCGTGTGTACACTCTAGAGGCCATATTTTTTACCCGATCTTGATGAAACTTTGTCAGAATGTTTGTCTCTATTAAATCTCGGTCAAGTTCAAAAATGGGTCATGTGGGGTCAAAAACTAGGTCACTAGGTCAAATACTTTAAAAACCTTTTGTACACTCTAGAGGTCATATTTGTTACCCAATCTTGATGAAATTTTGTCAAATTGTTTATCTTAATTATATCTTGATCAAGTTCGGAAATGGGTCACATGAAGTTAAAAACTAGGTCACTAGGTCAAATATTGGAAAAAACTTGTGTACACTCTAGAGGCCATATTTTTTGACCCAAGCTTGAGGCAACTTTGTCAGAATGTTTGTCTTAATTATATCTTGGTCAAGTTTGAAAATGGGTCACATGGGGTTAAAAACTAGGTCACTAGGTCAAATATTGGAAAAACCTTGTGTACACTCTTTGTCAAAATGTTTGTCTTAATTATATCTTGGTCAAGTTCAAAAATGGGTCACATGGTGTTAAAAACTAGGTCACTAGGTCTAACTTTGGAAAAACCGTGTGTACACTCTAGAGGCCATATTTTTGACCCGATCTTGATGCAATTTTGTCAGAATATTTGTCTCCACTATAGCTTGCTAAAGTTCGAAAATGGGTCATACAGGGTCAAAAACTAGGTCACTAGTACACTCTAGAGGCCATATTTCTGACCCGATCTTGATGAAACTTTGTCGAAATGTTGTCTTAATTATATTTTGGTCAAGTTCGAAAATGGGTCCCATGGGGTCAAAAACTAGGTCACTAGGTCAAATACTTGAAAAACCTTGTGTACACTCTAGTCTTGTTATTCTATTCGTTGTAATTTGATTTATGCTAGTTTTCGTGTAATTGTGAATACAGTGAGAATATCAAAGAAAAAACTTGATGTAAGAAAATAAGAAAAACAACAACAACATGGTATACAAAATCTACATTGAAGTTTACAGAGAAGCGTTATAGCTTTTCTTCTTTTTTTTTAAAACGGAAAACAAGTTGACTGAATGTGGTAAAGAAAAAACTTGCATTTCATTTCGAAGCTTAAATGCATAATAAACATATGTTGATAAGTTTATAATTGTTCTGTTCACATTAGGTCTGTGTTCTGTTTGAGTTAATAGACATTAACACATCAAATTTGTTTAGCGTGGTACACTTCTTGATCCCTAAAATTCTTCTACAAAATTTCGTATGGATAATTGCAATATCTTTACTGCCTCGTGCATACTTCTGAGCTATAGTTTAATCCAGGGACGACTAGTTAAATGTTCATGTGCACATGCATACTTTTTGCTGGGGTATGTCAAGTTCGACAGACTGATGATTCCTTAGTCGACACGTTTATACATTTAAATCTAAATGTGGATATTTATCATAAGATATCACCTTTATTTTTCATATGACTCTAATGCAAAAAGGGATCTTCCTTCCATTTAGTCACTGCATTATGCGTTAATTATTGTTTGTTGTCTGTTTGTTGTGCTAGACGTCTACATCAATTGAGGGCTTTATCATCCCAGATCAGTTTAGACAAACTCATGATTTATTAAATTGAATGAGTTTTTATTTGCACGGAGTACATGTAAGGAACATTGAATGAGCATATGTTCTATACGAAAAGAGTTTCGCCAAATTCCCATGTAAATCCCAAGAAATGATAGTAAACGTAACTATAATTACCCCAAAAAATAAGAAAATGGTTAAACAATGGTCAGTTATGACTTCATTGCAATTATAATTTATATTTTATTCCTCTTTCCGCATCTTTTCGCCTCTTTCCGCATCTTTTCGCATCTTTTGGCTCTTTTCGTATTTTAGACCCACCGCCGGAAGCTCATTAAATATTTCCCGCCAATACGTCAGGAACAAAGGATTTGCGCAAGATTCTCTGATTTATCAGATATACGTATCATGTCGAAACGAAAATTTGACGAGACAGATGTTCGTGACCAATCCCAAATACATGCTTATGTGCATACAGTGAGTCCAGTTAAACAAGCGATGTACGGTTCTACTCGATACTTCGATGGGTATCTACAAACAAGTGAAACGGAACTGGTACGATTTGTGAGTTTCAGGTAAGGTTAAACAACGTATTCTTAAATTCTTGTATTTCTTTGCCCCCATACATATCGATAGATTGGGTGCATATTGTTTTCGGTCTGTCTGTCTGGAACTTAAATATTGCCTGTTACTTTTGATCCAATTTATCGACAACAAGTCAATGTTTCTATAGATAGAATATATTATTCTCTTCCAAAATATCAGTGGCCTCTATTCTGCTAGTTTCGGACTACCCGGTCTATTGGGACATTTTAATTGTGATGTATAATCCCTTATCCCATCTGCCCAGATTTACAACGAAGGTTCATTTGTACTTTCGTTTTGCATTGCGATCATACGATGGTGTTTTGGTTGTTGTTGTTGTTCCAAATTCGTCCACTAAAAGTAGGTCATTGATTTTCAACGGAATTCTAACCCTCCTCCCGGCCCCACGGAATTGTGTGAAAAACTCCCGTAAAATTGCTAAAATAGATTTTTGTATGTTAGCAGATGTTGCTTCTAAAAATAGAATGAATTCAAGAACGACAACTCCTACGAAATTTCGTACTTCGTACTCAGATTCGTACTATTTTACATTGTACTGAATTTGATTCATACTATCGGTTATTTTCCAGAGGGGAAGTTATTAGGCAGCCGTTTTTGAAAAATCGCGGCCAATATTTGGTGGTGTGGGTGGGGTAAAAAAAAAAAAAAAAAATTTAAACTCTTACTTTCTCAATATTTTTATGTTTTGTAAGTACAAAAATATAACAACAAACTTTAAAAGGACAGTGTCTGTAAGTATTAAAGCACATTATTGAGCATAAGCAAATAACAGCGATTTATCAATTGTTATTAAATAAAATATTGTTTAAAAACGGTTTTTATTCATTCTTGTTATCTCCCCTGACATCAATGAAGAAACTTGTTTAAAAGTGTATTTTTAGGTATTCATTTATGGTATTTGGGTATAAATTACTGCTCGCGCGCTAAAAATAGTCAGCGAAAAAACCTCCCAGATTTTTGCATGAATCTCCCTTAAAAAAATCACTAAACTCCCAGATTGAGATCCTGAAAGTATCACATGTATGATTTTGTAATGTCTGAACTCGGATGTTTTTTAATTAAAATGTGAGTATGATTTTTATGCCCACATATCAATAGATTGGGGAATATTATTTTGGTCTGTCTGTTAGAAATAAGCTTACAACTGCTATACCTGTCCCAGTCGCAGTAGTAAACCTTCATACTGAAAAGTATGGGAGCAAAGCGGTAGTAAAATGTTGTTTTTTGCAAAACGACACATAAATAAGTCAATTTGTCCACGCCGATGTCGGCCATTTTGAATACAAGATTTAGATTTCCGGCAATGACGCAATTTTCCTAATTTGCATAACCCAATTACAAAATGACTCAAATGTAACGGAATAAAACCCAAGCGCGTTACGGAAATATTGGCACTCTATACTTCCGTGATTTCAATCTGCGTTTTAGTCCTAGCCCGGAAAAAGTAAAGCACAAAACTGTCATGGCGTAATTTGTTTAGTCTGCGAATTTGTTAACAAACTTTTCAATTAAAACTGCGTTTAGGAGTGTGATTTAAAGATTCTTTCAACACAGATTTATTTTAAAATGTATTGAATTCATTAATCTGTGCATAAACATATTTTAAATGGCTTATTATTACGACAGTTTAATTATGCTCCTACTTAATATGAACATCGCATTGAAACGTTAAATGGGAATGTACAACGTTTCTATATTGAAACTATCTGTCTGTCTGCGTTTCTGTCTGTCTGCGTACCTCACTGGAACTTGTCATCTATTTGATCTACAAGTTTCATACTTGGTTTACATATTGTACTAAGCAAGGGCTTTCAACTGAATCAGGTCATGGCTCCGTAGGTCATCAGTCAAGGTCACACTTTGAGGTCAAAGGTCAAAAATTGGGATGAAATGTTGTGTCCGACCCATAACTTTGCCATGCACCAAGGGATTCGGAAATAACCTAGCACAAATGATAACTACCATCAACCGGTGTGTCGCGGGCAAGACCCAGGTCCCTAGGTCTACAGTCAAGGTCACAACTTAGAGGTCAAAGGTAAAAAAAAAGAAATAAATGTCGTGTCCAAGCAATAACTTTGCCATTCATCAAGGGATTTAAAAACAACCTGGCACAAATGGTCAAGGTCATGCTTAGAGGTCAAAGGTCAAAAATTGGGATAGAACAGTGAGGGAAGACATCGGAAATAACCTGGCACAAATGTTCACTATCATCAAACGGTGTGTTACATGCAAGACCCAGGTCCCTAGGTCTATGGTCAAGGTCACACTTAGAGGTCAAAGGTCAAAAACTGGGATGAAATGTCATGTCCGGAGCCATAACTTTGCCATGCATCAAGGGATTTCAAAATCACCTGGCACAAATGTTCACCATCATCACACGGTGTGTTACACTCAAGACCCAGGTCCCTAGGTCCATGGTCAAGGTCACACTTAGAGGTAAAGGTAAAAAATTGGGATAAAACTGCAGTGAGGGAAGATATACACGTTTTTGTGACAAAACCCATCTAGTTAAAGCTGTCAATGGGGGCATACTGTTTCACAAACACATCTCGTTATTTCCAAATTACAATGCTAATATTCACGGTTCTCCGCAGAAAATTTTGAAGCTGTAGTGGCATAAGTTATGGACTATCAGGCGCCTTGTGAATCCCACCTTGTTAATAATGCGGCCCCTGGATAAACAGTAACGCTAACTGATAAGTAAACCCCAAATGTCAAATGCATGTACAGCAGATGGGTTTTGAAAACATTGTTGGAAAAGGAGATTGCTCGTAACAAAATCATGCAAATTATGATAAGTTGTAGGCGAACTTTTTAAGGCGTAGGGTTACTGTATTGCATTTCTTGAAGGTGTAAGGGGCCACTACAGCTTATTGACCTGGGGAGAACCTTGATATGAATTATTATTTTCTCTCTTTGCTCTTAAAATAAGTAACCTACTTCCCATAATTAGTTCCTTAAGAAAAATAATTACAAAAAGCCTCGAAATAACCTCCTACGATGTATATACATCCGGATGACCGACATGATCAAAACCGCCTTTTTGATTTTGACAGGTCGGAGGTCATGTTTTATGCAAAAAGTGGAACGGTTGCCCGATTTTGTTCATAAAACATCGATTCATCCTTCTGGGAGCATGTGCAGATCATCAGACTGGTTATAGCTGAATTAATACATGTATATTTGTATCACACGATTGCGTAAACCTTGTGCTATTTATACAGGGGATACGGAAATTCAGTGTTGCAACTTCACTATAGTTATACAACAATAATTTGGCTATGTTAGCATATCTCAAAACATAATTTCGACAAAAATGTAACCATGAAAAACATGAAATCCATTCCGGTGGATTTCAGGAATTTGTCTTAACTTTGATATAATATGTCACATTGCCTTCACATTTCAGACGTTCCTCTGAACACTCTTGTAGTATACATAACATGTACAGCTAAAAACCATTTCATTAAACCTCCTTTTGTAAACTTTGGTTATTCTTTTTTTTTTCAGCCCAGAAAAAGTAGACTCGTTTCAGTCTGCTGAACACATGAAATCGCCAGTGATAATCTCGAATGTCACAGTTAAACCAGTCCTTGGAGGCAAAGAAGTCACTGTATCAAGATCTTCAAACATTGAAATCTCGAAGAAAAAGCTATTCTTCGATCCAAAATCCAGGATTCCTGAAACAACTGCCCCTGAAATGCCCCTGAATACAATCACAGCTCCAAACATACCAGTAAGAAATATTATATTTCTACCAAAATACCTATGAAGCCAAAACAAACAAAAGTTGGCATTAAGTGTTACCTCCTGTCATGCTTTATACATATGTTCTTCACAAAGCATAACAAAGACCGTTATCAAAATGGTAGTAATGTCTTCTCTGCCTCGCATTCAGGATTGCAGGCATAGCATTACGACTGTATAGCCAGTGCCAGGATAAAAGTTATCTATTGGTTGTTAAAAAACTACATATTTCGACTTCTTTCTGTAATAAAGTCTGCGATTTCCCATCAGATCTATTCAAACTTTCACAAGATCTTTATATCAATGTGAGACCAGCCTTTTGAAGAAGTGACACACTGCTATCTGCCCCTGATTTAGAAGTGATATTAATCTATGCAGTGTTTTTTTCCACAATTCTGTGCATATGACCTATGCCCTTGGAATTATGAATCCTAGTGGAGTTTTAATTCAAATTGGGGAAATATCTGGGTTGAAATATGCTTGAAACTTACAATTCGAAATTGTTACCACTTAATTCTGAAAAAAAGATACCATTTGTGATAAGGAATATGGCTATAAAAATGGCCGAAATAAACCACTGCTATGACAACAAATCATCCATGAAATATGCTCTCATGAATTGTAGTACTTCAAACATAGTCTTTACCACTTTTCACACTTTGAATAAAACCAAACAAATGGTTTCATTAGGCTATGTAATATATTGCTTGTTCAAACTTGAAAATAAAAATTATTTTCACTTGAATTCTGCTTGCACACATGCCATAATAAACTCAAGTTATGCATTTGTTCCTTATCTTATGGACAAACAGGATTCAAAAATTACTATTCATTTGCAAATTTTGTGACTTGTAAATACTTTAAAGAACTGAATTTCTATTTAAAATTAAAAGCTTAAACGAAAAAGAATTTATTTTTCCTTTAAGGTTTTAGGTGAATTACTTGTCACCATATTTGCAAACATCTCTGGAAATTCATCTTTAATGTCAAATGCAGCTTTGCTCTAGTTCATCCTGTACCCTGTACTAACACATTTATTACGCCCCGCCATTCAGAGAATGGTGGAAAGGGCATAATAATTCACCCCTGTCATCCATGCATGCATCCGCTCCAGGTTAAAGTAAAAGTTAAAGTTGGTATTTTAGTACTTGTTCAATGGTTTCATTTCATATTTATTATTTGGACTACAGCCTCAGTTAGTGCACTTCATTTGTTTTCACACTACCGCCCCCACCAAGGGCAGCTACTTCAATGGTTATTATGCCCCTTAATTGAAGTTTTGAAGCAGGGGCATCGGTGTTCCATGGACACATTTCTAGTTACTTTTGCTCTGTATATTTCAGTGCTCAGTGAAAGTCAAAATGTCAGGATTTATGGACGAAGAGCAAACTTAGGCCACAAGATTCGGTCCAAGGAAATTGAGAACAGCCGTACTGGCCGATTCTTCCCAGGTGATTAAGTTACCTTTGTGGGAAGGGAACATCTTTAAAGTAAAGAGTGACTGTTTCTACAAAATCACAAACCTCGTTTCAGCAAATTTCAATGGGGAAATCCAATTAAACACAACACAGAAAACAAGCTTTTTGGAAATTGAAGCTTTCGGCAGAATCTATGAAGACATGTCAAAGCTGCTTGAAATGAGCACCTTCAGAGGATCAGTGAAACTGTCCAGAGTATCTAGTCAGTCAAAATGTTTGAATTGTCAGAAACCACTGACCATCGAGACTGGTGCGCCATTAATAAAATGCATTCATTGTCAATCAAAACAAAAAACTGCAGACCTCGTATCGAGTAGAACCCTCCATTTGCAGTTAGAAAACGAGGAAGGCCTTTTAAAGAAATTTGTAGTGTTCACAGATGTCCTTCAGTCATATTTGGAAAAAAACAGTTTAACCAAATACACAGACAGTGAATTAGAGGATCACATCCTCCTATCTCCAGTCGTTGAAATTAACCATCAGAATTCCTCCGACGTTGCCACATCTATTGAATAAACAATGCAATAATGCAAAAGTGCCTTCTTCCCAGGTTAACCCTTTCCATGATGCAGACCACATTTGACATGTCTGCAGCAGACAGCATTTGCAAACATTGTGAGAAAATTCGCTTGTAACAAGAAATTCATCCTTTTTCAACAATGTTTTCTATTCTGCCTTACAATTCCACTTGCATTTGTTTAGATTTCCCACCCTTGTGATACTTTCACTTTAAAAGTAATTGTCAACTTTTTCCTTGATATGTCTTAAGTTTATATACATGTATACTCATTTGTCACATTGAGGAATAAGAAACCATTACTCCTATTCAACAATGGTTTCTTTTTCTACGATATATGTAAATTTTTCGGTCATACACCAATAATAACAATTACTTACAATGTGAAATGCGCAATCCCATGTGTCTTCAATTGGAAGAATCCAAAACTGCCAGATGAAGTAATGGGTTATCTAGTTGTTAGCTCGCTGACCTTATATGTCACTGATCGAACACAAGGATGCACCATGTTAAGTAACATGCAGAATGATGACATTCTCCAGCAGAAGGCATTTGAAAACATTGTCAGAAAATTGGGAATTCCTTGTAATAATAAATTTCTCCTTTTCTCACTATGTTTTGTATTCTGCATTACAATGATACTTTTATTTGTTTAGATTTCCGACCCTTTTCTTGTCATGCTTTTAATTCGGAAGAGCCCATAAATGACATATCAGGGAAAGGGTTAACAAGGATGGACCATGTTAACTATAAGTTTTGCGTATGGTGATTTATTTCATAATGATGTTTTGTTTCTTTTACTTGCTTTTATTACTTCATTTCTATGTCTCATATCGATGGATGAAGGCCAACATTTTTATCAAACTTTTAAAATTATTTCTCTATTTGTTTCTTTAGTAAGCAAAAACATTAAAGAGATTCATTACTAAAACTTGTTAGTACATGTAACTCTTCATTTGTATGGTGATTTATTTTGCAGAATGATTATTTGTTTCTTTGACCCTTTCTCTGTTACAAAAAATCTGCAGCAGACAACTTTGAAAACATCTAGGTAAAATGACAAAAAACTATGACTAACTGTTTAACAGTTGAAAACAGTTCACAAAATGACAATTTGCTCATAATGGTTATGAGCAAATTCTCCTTTAGTCACGATGTTTTCAAAAGTCGTCTGCTGCAGACATGTCAAAAGTGGTCTGTATTAGGAAAAGGGTTAAACTGCTTTTATCACTTTATTTCTATGATCAAGATAGTATTGTTTTTGGTTGTGTTTGCGTGTCTGTCAGCAACTTTAACCTTCAATGTAACCTTTGATTCATTTCACCTACAGGCCCAAGGCCAGCAGAGTTTATGGGATTGAGTTAAAATTGCTATATTTTGTCTTTTTAAGACCATAGGGCCTTCATTTTTCATCCGATCTTTACCAAACTTTACCACATTCTTGATATCAATTCCAGCTCAAAACAGTTCCAAAACCAGCCATATCGCACCTGTAACAGCTATGGCCCTTCATTAGTTACAAATGCTATATTTTGCCTCGTTGAGAGCATAAGGCCTCTATTTTTCATCCGATCTTCAGCAAATTTCACTGCATTGTAAAAATATAAAGGAATGCTCGGATGAGTTCAAAAACCAGCCTTATCCCACAAATAACAGCTGAGTTTTGGCCCTTGATTTAGTTTGAAATGCTATATTTTGTCTTATTAAGAGCACAGGGTATTGAATTTTCATTGGATTCCTACCAAACTTTACCTCATTGTTAATATCAATGAAGGCTCGTATGAGTTCGAAGACCAGCAAAGTTGGACCATTTACAGCTGAGTTATTGCCCTTGCTTTAGTTAAAAATGCTATATTTTGCCGATAGAATTTCCATTTTTCATCCTATCTTCACCAAACTTGACCACATTGTTAGTACCAGTATCAATGGAACTTCAAACATGTTTGAAAACCAGTCATATCAGAATAGTAAAAGTGGATAACAGCTTCATTGTTCATCCGATCTTTATCAAACTTATCAAACTATTGTTAATATGAATAAAAGCTCAGACCGATTCAAAAACCAGTAATATCGGATTAGTGAAAGCAGAGTTATGGCTCTTGATTTAGTTAAAAATGGTATATATTGCCTTGTTAAGACGATAGGGACCTCATTGTTGGAGATTTTCCAGACTTTATCAGATTGTTGATATAAATGAGCCAGTAGAGTGACGTTCAGGCCCTCTTGGGCTGTTATGCTGTTAAAGCTACCATCGGTAGCATGTTTCACAAACGCATCTTCTTGAATCATGTGTAGGGTGATTAATTGCATAATGTTTTGTTTCTTTTAATTGCTTTTATCACTGTATTTCTGAATACGTTTACATAGATATGTAGTGCCACATGCATGTACATAATTTGATTACATAATACTTAACACATTCAACCCTGTAACCTGCCCATTACCACATAGACTTAATCGCGAATTTGACCAAAATGAATGCATACACTGGAAAGGATGAATTCCTATAAGAACAGACAGCATCATTTTTTTCATAGTTCAAAAAACTTTGTGGGAAAAGCAGCAATTGGTTGTGTTGAGCAATTACTGCTTTTCCCACACATTTTTTGTTGCTGCTTAGCAGAGTTGGCGGTGTACAAATGTTGAGGAATATCAAACGTTTTTATCGAACTTGTATAACTACTTGTCTACTTGTTTCTTTAGTAAGCATAACTACTTCTCTACTTGTTTCTTTAGTAAGCATAACTACTTCTCTACTTGTTTCTTTAGTAAGCATAACTACTTCTCTACTTGTTTCTTTAGTTTCTTTAGTAAGCATAACTACTTCTCTACTTGTTTCTTTAGTAAGCATAACTACTTCTCTACTTGTTTCTTTAGTAAGCATAACTACTTCTCTACTTGTTTCTTTAGTAAGCAGAAACAAAAAGGTTCATTACTCATCATTTGTATGGTGATTTATTGCATAATGATGTTTTGTTTCTTTAAATTGCTTTTATGACTTCATTTCTATTGTTCATCAAAGCTTTACCAAACTTTATCAGATTGTTGATATAAATCAAAAGCAACGTTCAGGCCCTCTTGGACTGTTATGTGGTTAAAGCTGCCATCGGTGGCATTTTTCACAAACACAACTTGTTAAATCATGTGTAGGGTGATTTATTGCATAATGTTTTGTTCCTTTTACTTCCTTTTATCACTGTATTTCTAGCTCGACTATTCAAAGTGTGGTTGCCGGGATAGAATACAACCACTGCAAACACACCGTCACATGCAGAGGGGTAGGACCCCCTCATTCATATTCATTTTGTCATTCTTTGTTCATGCTCATTTAAGGTCTTCATCATGACCCCTGCATTGTTTCAGGTGCCATCTCGCTCACATCACTAAGAGCAGTGGCAGAAAAACAATAAACGTGGCTCCAGCGTAAATGGAGTTTTTATGATAGAATTTGCAGCAACTCTGCAGTTCAGGGTGAGAAGGTTCTAGGCCCATTTTCCATATGTTATCTCGATGTACATGGAAGATGAGCCTGGCATGTTCATGCCTGTTAGTAGCCATATAACCTGTAATGTGTTGGTGCACCTTAAAACCCCAATTCAATTCGAAGAATAAGGAGAGCTATACTACTCACTCACTTACTTACGAATGTCGGTTAAGGTTTTACGTGCAAGTACTATCAAGGCCATATCTCAGTAACAACTTGATGTAATGGATTGAAACTTCACACAAGCCTTCCCAGTGACCCAACCTATTCAAAAAAGTAACATAACTCCTGCTTGAATAATTTCAAATTATGGCCCTTGTTTGACTTAGAATCATTATTGTGACAAGCATTTTGAATAGCCGAGCGCGCTCTCTTTGGACAGCTCTTGTTTGGTTCAATTGTTTGGTTAAGTTCTTTGTAAGAAAACATTTCTCAAAAACTATTAAAGGTATCCATTTGAAACTTGCAATACTTCTTCAGTATCAAAAGGGTAATTAATTACAACAAGGCAGGTAACCCTGTCGTTTGTTTTTCCAGAGTTATTGCCCTTGTCTTGACTTCGAAATTGTTTTAAATGAAAATTCCCAATAACTATGAAAGCTATTAACTTGAAACTTGGAATACTTGTTCAACATCTAAATAGTATTTCATTACAACAAGGCAGGTAACCCTGTAATTTGGTTTTCCAGAGTTATTGCCCTTGTTTTTACTTAAAATTTAGTTTAAATGAAAATTCTCAATAACTATCAAAGATATTAACTTGAAACTTGGAATAGTTGTTCACTATCAAAAGGCTATTTCATTACAACAATGCAGGTAACCCTGTGATTTGTTTTTTTAGAGTTAAGTGCCTTTGCTTCAACTTAGAATTTGGTTTAAATGAAATTCCTCAAAAACTAGCAAAGGTATCCATTTGAAACTTGAAATACTTCTTTACTATCAAAAGGGCAATCCATTACAGCAAGGCAGTTAATCCTGTACTTCGTTTTTCCAGACTTATGTGCCCTTGTTTTGACTTAAAATTCAGTTTAAATAAAATTTCTCAACAACTACACTGTAGCAAAGGTGTACTTTTGAAACTTGAAATACTTCTTCCATATCAAAAGGGCAATCCATTACAGCAAGGCAGGTAACCATGTCATTTGTTTTTCCACCAAGAATGAAAATTAGAGCATGTAACACCTTCAATGAATGTCGCAAAATGTTTGCAGTTCACTATCAAATACGAGAAAGTCAAGCATCCAGCACCTGTTGGCGATGCTCTTGTTATGTGGTTATAGCTGCTTTGTCTACATATTTTAAAAAAATATAAGTAGGGTGATTTATTGCATAATGATGTTTTGTTTATTTTACTTGCTTATATAACTGTATTTTTTAATATGTTTTGTTTCTTTTACTTGTTTTTATCACTTTATTTTTGAACATGTTTACATAGATATGTAGTGCCAAATGCATGTACGTGTTTTGATTAGATAATACTTAAAACATTCACCCCTTTACCACATAGACTATTTAACAGGACTAGCAACCAGATGTTCACTGTGAAATTATGAATGCACCATCAATGTGAATACAATTCTAAAAAACAGAAAGATGTTGTTGTTGTTGCAATGCAAAGTTACACAGCCACGACGAGTCAAACTGGTTTTATTGTGTAAGACTTCTTACTTTGATGTATCAGTTAACGTCTCTGCCTTTTGTGTATCATTTTTTAGTGAAAATTCTAAACAAATTAAGACCGTTTTGACCAATTCCAGAACGTTTCATTACTGTGAGAAGCCCACTTTTGACTGCGATAAACACAAAACACAACAAGAACAAGTTTGAAATTAGACCATGCCCATTACTAACGGGCATAAAAGTAACAGGCATAAAATTCGATGGAAAAAAAATATTGAAAACTGCAAATCTATGATACATATGGGGTTGTTTTAATGTCAATAACTAAGTTTCATTGCCCTATTCACTGTTATAACCAAGGTTAACTTAAAATTGAAAAAAATAATATTTTTTTTGCATTTCGACCTTCAGGCAGCCTTCTAGTTGCTAGTCCCTTTAAAATAACTTCATTGAATATTAAAAAAAACATGTTGCGAGGTATTTTGAGTGCCAGTAGAACAATTAAGCTCCTCCATGCCTCTTATTTCTTGTATGTTTTTGTTTGTATGACAGTTTCAAAGCAGACATTTTTTCCTGAAAAATGAATAAATAAAACATGACTTGTTCCTAATTTCCTTTGTTTTTTATGTTCTTTTATTTCCTTAACATTTGGAATTAATGTGTTGATAGAAGTGCATCAAAATTTCCATATCTCTCTCTCTCTCCCCCCCTCTCTCTACCTCTCTCTCTCTCTCTACCCATCTCCCTCCCATGTTTCCCAAACCATCCACAAATACTTGTTTGCATTAAATTCTTCTAGATTTTTCCCCTATTCAGCTCACCAGAGCACGAGAGCATTTATTGCTTTGCAGCATGTGATGGACCTGTGACAATTCTGCCCTGTTCATCGGGAGCCTTACCCTGGGGGTCACATGTTAACATACAGTTATGTAAGCAATACTTCAAAAATCTATATGTCACAAACAAGGCCTATAGCTTTCATATTTGGTATGTAGTACCATCTAGTGGACCTGTAACAACAATTAGTTCTAATTATGCCCCTGGTACCAGTAATTGCTTGGTTACGGTCTTCAATAAACAAATTGTCTAGCGATATATCCCCTCCATCCAACAATAAGGCCCTAGTTGAATTCCTCTTGGGTTACAATTCCTAGCTAGCCTTAGCACAATGCCTGCACTGAACTCAGGTCAGCGATTCAGGGCCATTATGGCCCTCTTGTTAGCTCTACTGGCCAAGGGCCAGCAGAGCTTATGGGATGGTGTGTTGTCCGTCTTCCGTCGTCCGTCCGTCCGTTAACTTTTGCTTGTGTACACTCTAGAGGCCACATTTCTGATGCAATCATCATGAAACTTTGTCAGAATGTTTGTCTCAATAAAATCTCGGTCAAATTCGAAAATGGGTCATGTGGGGTCAAAAACTAGGTCACTAGGTCAAATATTGGAAAAACCTTGTGTACACTCTAGAGGCCATATTTTTTACCCGAGCTTGATGCAACTTTGTCAGAATGTTTGTCTTAATTATATCTTGGTCAAGTTTGAAAATGGGTCACATGGGGTTAAAAACTAGGTCACTAGGTCAAATACTTGAAAAACCTTGTGTAAACTCTAGAAGCCGTATTTCTGACCCAATCTTGATGAAACTTTGTCAAAATGTTTGCCTTAATTATATCTTGGTCAAGTTCAAAAATGGGTCACATGGTGTTAAAAACTAGGTCACTAGGTCAAACTTTGGAAAAACCGTATGTACACTCTAGAGGCCATATTTTTGTCCCGATCTTGATGCAATTTTGTCAGAATATTTGTCTCAATTATAGCTTGCTAAAGTTCGAAAATGGGTCACACAGGGTCAAAAACTAGGTCACTAGGTCAAATACTTGAAAAACCTTGTGTACACTCTAGAGGCCATATTTCTGACCCAATCTTGATGAAACTTTGTCGAAATGTTGTCTTAATTATATTTTGGTCAAGTTCAAAAATGGGTCCCATGGGGTCAAAAACTAGGTCACTAAGTCAAATACTTGAAAAACCTTGTGTACACTCTAGACACCATGTAGTACGACTCGATTCATCAATGGTATAACAGCCAGTAGAGCGTTTACAGGCCCTCTTGGGCCTCTTGTTGTACAGTATGTGCCAAGGCATTCACTGACCGAGAAAGTTTCAGTAAGAACAGTTTAATACATACTGTCTGAGAACTGTATACGTGTACACTAGGTTAAAGTCATTCACACATACGGCGGGAGTCTCCATACACATATGATTTTACATACTCGCCGCATACTAAAGGCTAGACTTTTCAGTTGTGTAAAAGTTGCCAGCACGTCAACCACATGCGTATTCACAACGGGGAGAAGTTGTTTAAGTGTAGGAAATGTGACCTGCCATTGATACCCTCTCAAAACATTGTAGTCAATACTTTTGAAATGCTGTTTGAGTGTGTCGAATGTGAACCATTCCAGAAATGACCGGAGCTTCGCAAATTACATATGACTGGTTTGAAGCCGCTTAGAGGCCAAGATCATATTACAAAAGGAGAAACAATTGAAATATGGTTACATTGTAACTGAACTGAACACTTCAGTGTTTATAGTCCATACAAAAGTATGACAACTTGATGTCCAATACATTACTCTGAATTAATTGAAACTTGGTACAACTTATTTATTCATTCAGATGTGAAATCGTTCGGTACATAATTCAAAAATACTTGCTAAGCAAAATATCTTGTTTTCTGCTATAAAATAAGTATTGAGCCGCAGTGTTATTATACAACCACAGCACAGTAGAGATGAGACAGATAGTGTATATTTATGCAGTGTTACAACATATAACAACAAGTACATTATATGTCCAGGTGAATATTCATACATGTGAATTTCGGTCTTTAAGTATATTGAATGTGTCATGGCAGTCGAAGGTCAAAATAGTACCATTGAAGCAGCTTATGACATAAACATAGCGATGAGAAAGACTATGAATAGAAACACACCTGTATACAGAGAAGCTGTTTTTAAGCTGGGAGTTTGACCTGTCTTATTGTTAGGTAAATCATAGTTATATATACAAATACTTCCTTCAGTTAGGTAGAATGAAATTTACCTTATAATGATGTTTCCTTTCATTGTTTTATATTTTGTATCCATACAAATATAAATTACTATTACAATCCATATGGTCAGTGGTTGTCATAGACCACAATTGAAGTCCGTTGGTTGTCGTTGATACAATCATTGTTGTAGATAATATGGAAGTAGATAAGCCACAACTGTAGTGCAGATGACTGTCGTTGGTATTGAAATGCATATGACTGTCGTTGATCACTGTTGAAGTAAATATGGTTGTAGATAAATCACAGTGGATGAACATACGGTTGTAGATAAATAACAATTATAGAACGGATGACAGTCGTTGATAAATCACTATTGAAGTACATATGGTTGTATATAAATCACTACGGAAGTACATATTGTTGTATATAGATAATTATTGAAGTACATATGATTGTATATAAATCACTATTGAAGTACATATGGTTGCATATACATCATTATTGTAGTACACATGGTTGTATATAAATCATTATTGAAGTACATATGGTTGCATATACATCACTATTGTAGTACATATGGTTGTATATAATCATGATTGAAGTACATATGGTTGTATATAAATCACTATTGTAGTGCATATGGTTGTATATAAATCATGATTGAAGTACATATGGTTGCATGTAAATCACTATTGTAGTACATATGGTTGTATACAAATCATTATTGAAGTACATATGGTTGCATGTAAATCACTATTGTAGTACATATGGTTGTACATAAATCATGAGTGAAGTACATTTGGTTGCATATAAATCACTATTTTAATGCATATGGTTGTATATAAATCATTATTGAAGTACATATGGTTGCATGTAAATCACTATTGTAGTACATATGGTTGTATACAAATCATTATTGAAGTACATATGGTTGCAAGCAAATCACTATTGTAGTACATATGGTTGTACATAAATCATGATTGAAGTACATATGGTTGCATATAAATCACTATTTTAATGCATATGGTTGTATATAAGTCATTATTGAAGTACATATGGTTGCATGTAAATCACTATTGTAGTACATATGGTTGTACATAAATCATGATTGAAGTACATATGGTTGCATATAAATCACTATTGTAATGCATATGGTTGTATATAAATCATTATTGAAGTACATATGGTTGCATGTAAATCACTATTGTAGTACATATGGCATTATTGATGTTTCACATCAAATTGTGCGTGTAAGCTGTGTTTACAGGTCTATATCTCTTGTATTTCTTGTCCTAGCTGAACTAAATTTTGGAATTGGTTTCCTTATATTATGTTGTTAAGGGTTGGATCAGTAATGTTTCTTCTGCAAATTTTGGGCTCCCATGGAACTCAAATTGTGATGGCCCATAAAATGTGCAATAAAGGCAGATCTAGGTTTGCATGTAAGTATGTATATATCTATAATTTTGATTTCGGATTTCTTATAGCATTATCATGATTATGCATCTCATTCATACTTCACCGATATTGGGGCATGGGCTCCCTCAATCCCCAATCCCCGCCCCCACTCCCACCCCCCTCCACCTTTTTTTTTACATATTTCTGTGTTGTTTTAGTCAATTCTTACACATATATGTTGCCCCATCCCCCACCCAACCCCGCCTCTCACCACCCCACCACCCACCCACCCCCACCATGAAACATTTTTTATATATTTTTTTACATATTTCTTTGTTGTTTTAGTCAATTCTTACAATATTATGTTGCCCCCTCCCCACAACCCACTCCCGCCTCTCCCCACCGCTCCCTCCCCCCCCCACACCACCACTTGAAACTCTATTTTTTTTTACATATGTCTGTGTTGCTTTTGTCAATTGTTACACATGTTGCCCCCCTTATCCGTCCCCCCCCCCCACTCCCAACCCCCGCCCCGAGCACACACTTGAAACTAGATTTTTTTTATTATTATTTTTTAGCTCTACTGGCCGAAGGCCAGAGCTTATGGGATGGCGAGTTGTCCGTCGTCCGTCCGTCGTCCGTCCGTTGTTAACTCTTGTCTTGTGACAACTCTAGGGCCTTCATTTTTCATCCGATCTTTACCAAACTTTAACAGGTTGTTAATATCAATGAAAGCTTGGACAAGTTCGAAAACCAGCCAGATGGAAATAATTTCACCGTGCCATATTAAGCCTTGTGAACACTCTAGCACCTTCATTTATTATTTGATCTTCACCAAACTTGCACAGTTTGGTAATATCAATAAAAGCTCGGACAAGTACGAAAACCAGCCAAATCGGATCAGTCACACCAGAGTGATGGCCCTTGTTTCTTCTGAAAATTGCTATTTACTGCCTTGTGAACGCTCTAGCACCTTCATTTATTATTTGATCGTTACCAAACTTGCACAGATTGTTAATACTAATTACAGCTTAGACAAGTTCGAAAATCAGCTGAATTGGGTCAGTAACACTAGAGTTATGGCCCTTGTTTTGCTGAAAAATGCCATATTAAGCCTTGTGAACACTCTAGCACCTTCATTTATTATTTGATCTTTACCAAACTTGCACAGATTCTTGATATTAATGAAAGCCTGAACAAGTTCAAAAACCATCTAGATCGGACGATTAACAGCGGAGTTTTTGCCCTTGATTTAGTTAAAAATGCTATATTTTGCCTCGTTAAGACAATAGGGCCTTCATTTTTCATCCTATCTTTACCAAACTTTACCACATTGTTAATGTCGTTGAAAGCTCGAACAAGTTCGAAAACCAGCCATATCGAATTAGTAACAGCGGAGTTATGGCCCTTGATTTAATTAAGAATGCTATATTTTGCCTCAATAAGACGATAGGGGCTTCATTGTTCATCCGATCTTTACCAAATTTTATCAGATTGTTAATATCAATGAAAGCTCGGACAAGTTTGAAACCATTCATATTGGACTAGTAACATCGGAGTTATGGCCTTTGATTTAGTTCAAAATGCTATATTTTGCATCATTAAGACGATAGGGGCTTTATTGTTCATCCGATCTTTACCAAACTTTACCATCTTGTTAATATCAATGAAAGCTCGAATAAGTTCGAAAACAAGTCAGATCGGACTAGTAACAGTGGAGTTATGGCCCTTGATTTAGTTAAAAAAGGCTATATTTTGCCTCGTTAAGAAGATAGTGTCTTCATTTTTCATCCGATCTTTACCAAAAATTACCTGATTGTTAATATCAATGAAAGCTTGGATAAGTTCGAAAACCAGCCAGATCGGACCAGCAACAGCGGAGTTGTGGCCCTTGATTTAGTTAAAAATGCTTTATTTTGCCTCGTTAAGACCTTCATTTTTTGTCAGATCTTTACCAAACTTTACCAGATTGTTAATATAAATAAAAGCTCGGATAAGTTAAAAAACCAGCCAGATTTGACCAGTAACAGCGGAGTTATGGCCCTTGATTTAGTTAAAAATGCTATATTTTGCCTTGTTAATACGATAGGGTCTTCATTTTTCATCCGATCTTTACCAAACTTTACCAGATTGTTACTATCGATAAAAGCTCCGACAAGTTTGAACACCAGCCAAATTGGACCATTTACACTGGAGTTATGGTCCTTGATTTTGTTTACTGAAATATGCTATATTTTGGCCTCATTAAGAAGAAAGGGCCTTCATTTGGCTATATTTCATTGAAATTTTTCAGGGATGATCAGTACCAAGCCTGGTTGTACATATCGTCACTGTGTTCCAGTTGAATGATTTTGGCGGAGTTATGTCCCTTTAAAGGTTTTAATACACAAACTTTGTCCTGACTAGTTTTCCTGAACCCTGGCCGGAATTAAACAAAACTTTTTAGGGATGATCAGTTCCAGGTCTGGTGGTGCAAATCTTTTGTTCCGGTTGAATGATTTTTGGCAGAGTTATGGCCCTTTAAAGGTTTTAATACACAAACTTTGTCTGGACTATTCTCCTGAACGTCTCCCCACATTTCAATGAAACTTCACAGGGATGATCAGCAACAAGCTTAGTTGTGCATATCATCGTCGCATTCCGATTAACAGATTTCTGGTGGAGTTATGGCCCTTTAAAGGTTTAATGGTTGCATGTAAATCATTATTGAAGTACATATGGTTATATATAAATCATTATTCTAGCACATGGTGTTGTATATAAATCATTATTGTAGTACATATGGTTGCATGTAAATCATTATTGAAGTATATATGGTTGTATATAAATCATTATTGAAGTACATATGATTACAGGTAAATCATTACTGTAGTACATATGGTTGTATACTAATCATTATTGAAGTTCATATGGTTGCATGTAAATCATTATTGTAGTACATATGGTTGTATACAAATCATTATTGAAGTACATATGGTTGTACATAAATCGTTATTGAAGAACATATGGTTGCATGTAAATGAATATTGGTGTACATATGGTTGTATACAAATCATTATTGAAGTACATATGGTTGTACATAAATCATTATTGAAGTAGATAAGGTTGCATGTAAATCATTATTGCAGTACATATGGTTGTATACAAATCATTATTGAAGTACATATGGTTGTACATAAATCATTATTGAAGTATATAAGTTGCATGAAATCATTATTGAAGTACATATGGTTGTACATAAATCATTATTGTAGTACATATGGTTGTACATACGTCATTATTGAAGTACATATGGTTGCATATAAATCATTATTGTAGTACATATGGTTCCATGTAAATCACTATTGTAGTATATATGGTTGTATACAAATCAGTATTGCAGTACATATGGTTGCATGTAAATGATTATTGTAGTACATATGATTGTATACAAATCATTATTGAAGTACATATGGTTGTACATCAATCATTATTGAAGTACATATGGTTTCATGTAAATCATTATTGAAGTACATATGTTGCATGTAAATCATTATTGAAGTACATATGGTTGTATATAAATCATTATTGTAGTACATATGGTTGTATATAAATCATTAATGTAGTACATATGGTTGCATATAAATCATTATTGTAGTACATATGGTTGCATGTAAATCATTATTGTAGTACATATGGTTGTACAAAAATCCTTATTGTAGTACATATGGTTGCATGTAAATCACTATTGTAGTACATATGGTTGTATATAACTCATTATTGAAGTACATATGGTTGCATGTAAATCACTATTGTAGTACATATGGTTTTATATAAATCATTATTGAAGTACATATGGTTGTACATCAATCATTATTGAAGTACATATGGTTTCATGTAAATCATTATTGAAGTACATATGTTGCATGTAAATCATTATTGAAGTACATATGGTTGTATATAAATCATTATTGTAGTACATATGGTTGTATATAATTCATTAATGTAGTACATATGGTTGCATATAAATCATTATTGTAGTACATATGGTTGCATGTAAATCATTATTGTAGTACATGTGGTTATACAAAAATCATTATTGTAGTACATATGGTTGCATGTAAATCACTATTGTAGTACATATGGTTGTATATAACTCATTATTGAAGTACATATGGTTGCATGTAAATCACTATTGTAGTACATATGGTTTTATATAAATCATTATTGAAGTACATATGGTTGCATGTAAATCACTATTGTAGTGCATATGGTTGTACATAAATCATTATTGAAGTACATATGGTTGCATGTAAATCACTATTATAGTACATATGGCTATACATAAATCATTATTGAAGTACATATGGTTGCATGTAAATCACTATTGTACTGCATATGGTTGCATGTAAATCATTATTGAAGTACATATGGTTGCATGTAAATCATTATTGAAGTACATATGGTTGTACATAAAACATTATTGTAGTACGTATGGTTGCAAGTAAATCATTATTGAAGTACATATGGTTGCATGTAAATCATTATTGAAGTACATAATTATGGTTGTACATAAATCACTATTGAAGTACATATTGTTGCATGTAAATCATTATTGTAGTACATATGATTGCATATAAATCACAATGAATGATTGTCGTAGGTACAGCACAATTGACATACAATTTTAGATACAGATTTAGATAAATGTGGTTGTCGTAGATAAGTCTGTGGGTGCGCCAAGCCGCCGCGGAGGGATATTTACTTAAAATCGTCACGCGCAAAAAACGTAAACAAACTGCGTTTTGAGCAGATTTCAGGATGGGGTTCAAAATGACACCAGTGATGTAAACTGTATTCAACTGACAATGTACCCCGATGACACACATAAAAAACACATGAATTCGTTTGTTACAGAATGAATTTTAAGTTTTTACGTGTTTTGTCGATTCTTTTTTATTAAAAATACGATTTCTAGGCTTTTACAAATTACCGAACGTTTCGCAAATTTATGTGAAATTTTAGCTTTTAATCAAATTGATAATTACAGTTTGTCTTATAGCTAGTGATCAGCGACAAACATATGTACTTCAACTGAGATTGATCAGCGACAAACATATGCACTTCAACTGAGGTTGATCAGCGACAAACATATGTACTTCAACTAAGATTGATCAGTGACAAACATATATACTTCAACTGAGATTGATCAGTGACAAACATATATACTTCAACTGAGATTGATCAGCGACAAACATATGTACTTCAGCAGATTGATCAGCGACAAACATATGTACTTCAACTGAGATTGATCAGCGACAAACATATATACATCAACTGAGATTGATCAGCGACAAACATATGTACTTCAACTGAGATTGATCAGCGACAAACGTATATACTTCAACTGAGATTGATCAGCGACAAACATATGTACTTCAACTGAGATTGATCAGTGACAAACATATATACTTCAACTGAGATTGATCAGTGACAAACATATATACTTCAACTGAGATTGATCAGCGACATACATGTGTACTTCAACTGAGATTGATCAGTGACAAACATATATACATCAACTGAGATTGATTAGCGACATACATATGTACGTCAACTGAGATTGATCAGTGACAAACATATATACATCAACTGAGATTGATCAGCGACAAACATATGCACTTCAACTAAGATTGATCAGCAACAAACATATGTACTTTAACTGAGATTGATCAGCGACAAACATATGTACTTCAACTGAGATTGATCAGCGACAAACATATGTACCTCAACTGACATTGATCAGCGACAAACATATGTACTTCAGCTGACATTGATCAGCGACAAACATATGTACTTC
This sequence comes from Cyrtodaria siliqua, assembly GCA_037043455.1. Lineage (NCBI taxonomy): Eukaryota > Metazoa > Mollusca > Bivalvia > Adapedonta > Hiatellidae > Cyrtodaria > Cyrtodaria siliqua. The sequence continues at coordinate 85,670 of JAWPHD010004697.1, forward strand.
AACTGACATTGATCAGCGACAAATATATGTACTTCAACTGAGATTGATCAGCGACAAACATATGTACTTCAACTGAGATTGATCAGCGACAAACATATGTACTTCAACTGAGATTTATGAACGAGAGTCATCTGTTCTTCAGTTGTGATACACCTATAAAATACAATATAATTTACATCAATGTTGATTTATCAACGACAACAACTAAACCATATTTACTTCAATGATAATTTATTTATTATAAATTAAAACTTTATTTAGTTTAACTACATCAATGTTTTTCAACTGTAATTTAACTACATTAAACGTTTTACATAGAATATATTTTACCGACTCTAAAATTATACAACCATGTGAGAGATATGTACCACTATTACACATAAACGGCCTCTCATTAATATATGTACAACCATGTGTGAGATATGTAGCAGTATTACACATACACGGTCTCTCAACAATATATGCACAACTACGTGTGTGATATGTACCACTATTACACATAAACGGCATCTCACCAATATATGCACAACCACGTGTGTGATATGTACCATTATTACACATAAACGGCATCTCACCAATATATGTACAACCATGTGTGAGATATGTGACAAACAACCTGTCAATCAAAACGACTAAACCATTACCAAAACAGCACTCCTTGACATTGCATTTGCCCAATAATATACACAGGCGAATGGCTTTAATAATCAAAACATGGGTCATGCTCATGCCGCGTGATAATGCTGTTTCTTGATTGGATCGAGCTGTTATTTTTACCGAAAGCTGCAACGTCCTAAAACATCTTGCACATGCGTAGTTGGATAAATGGCTCTGGTACAAATGTTTGTCACTGATCAATCTTAGTTGAAGTACATATGTTTGTCGCTGATCAACCTCAGTTGAAGTACATATGTTTGTCGCTGATCAATCTCAGTTGAAGTACATATGTTTGTCGCTGATCACTAGCTATAAGACAAACTGTAATTATCAATTTGATTAAAAGCTAAAATTTCACATAAATTTGCGAAACGTTCGGTAATTTGTAAAAGCCTAGAAATCGTATTTTTAATAAAAAAGAATCGACAAAACACGTAAAAACTTAAAATTCATTCTGTAACAAACGAATTCATGTATTTTTTATGTGTGTCATCGGGGTACATTGTCAGTTGAATACAGTTTACATCACGGTGTCATTTTGAACCCCATCCTGAAATCTGCTCAAAACGCAGTTTGTTTACGTTTTTTGCGCGTGACGATTTTAAGTAAATATCCCTCCGCGGCGGCTTGGCGCACCCACAGACTTATCTACGACAACCACATTTATCTAAATCTGTATCTAAAATTGTATGTCAATTGTGCTGTACCTACGACAATCATTCATTGTGATTTATAGTCAATCATATGTACTACAATACTGATTTACATGCAACAATATGTACTTCAATAGTGATTTATGTACAACCATAATTATGTACTTCAATAATGATTTACATGCAACCATATGTACTTCAATAATGATTTACTTGCAACCATATGTACTACAATAATGTTTTGCATGCAACCATATGCAGTACAATAGTGATTTACATGCAACCATATGTACTTCAATAATGATTTATGTACAACCACATGTACTATAATAGTGATTTACATGCAACCATATGTACTTCAATAATGATTTATGTACAACCATATGTACTTCAATAATGATTTACATGCAACATATGTACTTCAATAATGATTTACATGAAACCATATGTACTTCAATAATGATTGATGTACAACCATATGTACTTCAATAATGATTTGTAAACAATCATATGTACTACAATAATCATTTACATGCAACCATATGTACTGCAATACTGATTTGTATACAACCATATGTACTACAATAGTGATTTACATGGAACCATATGTACTACAATAATGATTTATATGCAACCATATGTACTTCAATAATGATGTATGTACAACCATATGTACTACAATAATGATTTATGTACAACCATATGTACTTCAATAATGATTTCATGCAACTTATATACTTCAATAATGATTTATGTACAACCATATGTACTGCAATAATGATTTACATGCAACCATATGTACTTCAATAATGATTTATATACAACCATATGTACACCAATATTCATTTACATGCAACCTTATGTACTTCAATAACGATTTATGTACAACCATATGTACTTCAATAATGATTTTTATACAACCATATGTACTACAATAATGATTTACATGCAACCATATGAACTTCAATAATGATTAGTATACAACCATATGTACTACAGTAATGATTTACATGTAATCATATGTACTTCAATAATGATTTATATACAACCATATATACTTCAATAATGATTTACATGCAACCATATGTACTACAATAATGATTTATATACAACACCATGTACTAGAATAATGATTTATATACAACCATATGTACTTCAATAATGATTTACAAGCAACCATTAAACCTTTAAAGGGCAATAACTCCACCAAAAATATGTTAATCGGAATGCGACGATGATATGCACAACTAAGCTTGTTGCTGATCATCCCTGTGAAGTTTCATTGAAATGTGGGGAGACGTTCAGGAGAATAGTCCAGACAAAGTTTGTGTATTAAAACCTTTAAAGGGCCATAACTCTGCCAAAAATCATTCAACCGGAACAAAAGATTTGCACCACCAGACCTGGAACTGATCATCCCTAAAAAGTTTTGTTTAATTCCGGCCAAGGGTTCAGGAAAACTAGTCAGGACAAAGTTTGTGTATTAAAACCTTTAAAGGGACATAACTCCGCCAAAATCATTCAACTGGAACACAGTGACGATATGTACAACCAGGTTTGGTACTGATCATCCCTGAAAATTCGGTCTGAGATTTTGGGCCTATGACACACTAATTTATACAAATCTATGCATGTCTATTAAAAATACAGCTAAAAATAAAACATGTAAAACATGATAACGAACAGTTAGCATTAGCTTAAGACAATTTAATTCGACTATGTTTAATCGAGATGCAAGTTATATTAAGATTCTTTCTATTTTAAAGGATTTGCATCTAACTGTTCGTTAAAGCAGATTCTATAAACTGCCGATTGTTTGTTATTTTGGGTCTTATAAAATATAGATAACACTCATTCTTAAGAAAATGAAACATTATGTTTAAAAAATAGTTTAAATATAATAACTTAACATTTTTTGCAAACATTAAAATAAAATAGTTAGATTAATATGGTACTTCTCCTTCTGTTAATTTTACATAGCGTTGAGGATATCTTAAATTAAAGTTTTTCATTTTTCATAAGAAAACCAAATCTTTCTGATGCCAGAAAAGTATAAAATGAAGTGTCGATAAACGAAGCCTCTTGGAAAAGTTCATACCGGATATCATCGTACAATGTACAATTTATCAAAAAATGAGTTTCGTCTTACACTTCACTTAAGTTACAGTATTGGCAAATTCTTTCGTTTAAAGGAGTTTTTGGACGGGTGTACATCCAGTTTCTACAGCTAGATTAACTACAACATCTGAATTTGGATAGCGTTTTACGTTGGCTCCTTGATAAGTTAATTTTAACATAGAATTCCGTTTTAAATTTAAACTTATATGTTATATAAGTTTTTAACTTGTTTCCATTTGTATTATTACCATTACTATTTAATTTCTGCTCCCATTTACCATGCTTCTTGTCTAACAATATTAATACACACATCTTTACATGGCTTTTCACTTAAAATGCAATATTTCATGATCATTTGTAAATGCTGACATGCTCTTTCCCCATGATTTGCCTATTTATGAATGATGTTACACAATCTATTTTCTGGCATGCATTTTAATCTGCACCATAATCTTACAGTATCTATCTTTTGTTTAACAATGCATGATTCCATTCCCATATCACCACGGGTAGCTATATTTGATGCATGTTTACTTGTACCTGAGAAATATCTACATGCTCTATTTAAGACTATTTCAACGTCCGTAAAATATCGTTGACCACATATTCCTGCGCAATAATACAGTACAGGCTCAACAAGTGTTTCAATCAACCTTTTATATACATCATATTTCATTCCACCTGCATTTAAAGGGTATGTAGCGACACAGCCAAACCATCTTTATTATTGAGAGTTTTGAAATACTTGAAAGAATTATCAAATTCGGACGATAAACAAAGAAGATATGATCATTTGAAGTTTCTGTTGAAACGGATATGGAAGCGGCCATTTTGGGAGCTATGACATCACGGTTCTAAATGACCATATATGGAATATTTATAAATATGAAATTTACTGATTTATAGGGGAAAAATGACATCCAATGTATGAAAAATATGTAATACTGAATGCCAATAATATCACCAGTAAAAACAAATCATTCATTTGCAGTGATTTTCTTCATTTTAAATGATATTTATCAATATTCCATATATGGTAATATGGAACTATGACGTCATAGTTCTAAAAATGGCGGCTCCCATATTCGTTTTAAATGGTCATATCGTTTTTGTCTATCATCCGATGTTGATAATTCTTTCACCTTTTTCTAAGTTTTTCAGAACTCTCAATAATAGAGTTTGTTTGGCTGTGTCGCTACATTCCCTTTAAGTGTTTTGTATATATATACTGCTCCAAGTGCGCGACTGGCTGATTTAGTTATTTCTCTTACCGATTTAGAAACTTCTAAAAATTCGTTAAACCAAAAACCAAGGTATTTGTAGCATTTTGAAATGTCTACAGATTTATCACCAAGCATGAAAACAAAGGATGACATTTCTTTCGTTTTTGGCCTAAAATGCATGACTTTAGTTTGTCGTGGTTTACAGCCAGACGCCATTTATTTATGTTAGAGCCTGAATAAAAAATGAAACTGAAACTGAATTTTTAAAGCGAATAACATTCACATGAAGAATAAAATAAAAACGACAATTTTAAATGGGTATAATTAGTTTTGCCAATTACAAACAAGGCAGAGGTATTACTTAATCATGATGGTGCTAATTGTTTACGCAAAACTAATATGCCAAAACAAAGACACCGTAAACAAATGACTCATTATTCGTTTTAATCAAAGTAATCGACGAATGATCTAACTACCAGTTTGACAAAATGTGAGAAACGTATTTTAAAAGCGGGCAAGTTAGAAATAAAAGATGTCTTTATGCGGCCTAAATATATAGAGTAATACTTTATTATATACAAACAGTGTGGTGAATGAAACCAATTACAATTATAAGCTTAATAATAATTAATTAAGACTTAATTCAATACAAATGAATTCTTTACTTGGAACAAAGGAGCCCTTTTATACCTCTTGTTTCTTGTTTATATTTATTACTGAACACTATATAAACACATTGCAACTCATTTTTTGGTGATATATCGCTTTCCGTGCTTTTTATCGCCAGTTAAAAAATCACCTGTTGACCGATACAATATCCGTATTCGCCTCCGGTTTATTTCCGCTGATTTCCGGTGTATGACGTCACACAAAGTACCGCGCCATATCTGGCAGATTGACAACACAGACAGGTTCTCAATATTTTATTGAGATAACTTAGATCATACTTTCTTGAAGTATTAAAGGCAACTGTCACTGAAAGTATGAAATACATAGGGATGAAATTGTTTATTGACTGCAGACTCATTTCTGAGAAAAGCTTGTTGCATCACAGAATTTTAGGGATTTGCTCTCCTATAACATGAAGCCGTGGCTTTACGTTTTCTCTGACCTAAAAACATGTCTACGAACGGCAAGAGGATTTTTTTAATGAACCGTCCTCCGACGTGCATACGCGTTTGACTTTTTAATGCGTGGATTTTCCGTAGAGATTCTCTGCCCTAGACATAAACTGATACACTGATTTTTATAAATGTACAACTTACCTAAAATGATCATTTGTTATCCATTTCACACTAAAATGTTAATAATAAAAAAAAAATGATATGAAATACATTAGTTTAAATCTATTATCTAGGTACTATGCACTGTTTGAACGGCAAAATACAGGTGTCAGTGTAGTGACGTCTTACAAGAAACGTTTACACACGGTCTGAAATTGTCCACACGTTTTTTGGTCAAACGCAAGTCACATGGTGCATAATGTAAACGTCCTTTTGTAACAAACCCAGATGTCAAATAAATGAGACTAACTGATTGCATACTTTCATAGTTTGTCTTTGTTGTTTTTGTTTATTAACGGGGCGTCCGTGGCCGAGTGGTTAACGTCTCTGACTTGAAATCACTCGCCCCTCACCGGTGTAGGTTCGATCCCTCAGGGGCCTAGGAATCTTTATGTGAGGAAGCTATCCAGCTGGCTTGCGGAACGTCGGTGGTTCTACCCAGGTGCCCGCCCGTGCACGAAAATTGCTCGGAGGGGCACCTGGGGTCTTCCTCCACCAATGGAAGCCGGAAAGTCGCCATATGACCTTAGCTGTTGGTGCGACTATAAAATCCAATTCAATTCAAAGTTTGTTAACATATCACTTATGCGCCTATCAACGTTTTACCCCACTGAGGTGGCGGCAGGCATACACAGTGGGAATTAGACAAATGTACACATTGATCGCATAAATGTCTTTCGAATGTCTAAGAGTAAGAGATATAAATATCACCATTCCATGTTATGTCCAAGTTCTTCTCCAGAATACTCTATTTTTATCAATCGCGCTACAGGTATTGCTAATTCAAAGCATGTGTGTTACCTTTTTTCAGGCATTTTAATAAGACCTCACATATTTACCCCAATAATTTTTTTTTTAATTATTTATATAAAAAAACTGGCCCAGTAAAATTATGTTCCGGTTTCTGACAAACCCCGTTTGGAAGGGCTGACCTCAAACATTGTATGCCAAATCTAATTTCTGTATCCTGTAATATATGATGATATCAACAAATACATGTTTGAAGTTTGTTTATCAGGTTACAAAATAATGAGTCGGGGCTTTTTTTCATGATTTTGGGAACATGACCCGTACCCCTGGAATTTGGAATTTTAACGCGATTTTAACGCGATTTTTCATAAAATTGGGAATTTAAGCGCGATTTTTAATAACATTCAGAAAAATATAAAGTAAAGCATTCCTTTCATAATTATATCTGTAAAACTGTTTTTTGTACACCAAGATAAACAGAAGCATTTATTTAAGCTTTTGAACCCCAATCATTGGATTGGCACTCTTAAAAAAAAAAGATATATATATTTATTTTTTTTAAATTGGGAATTATTTCCTCTTCATTGGGAAAAAAAGATATGTTTTGTCATTGGGAATATGACCGAGTTTCGGCTATAAACCTGTGAGTAAAGAAAAAGATAATTCTCCTTACTTATCTACCCTATTTGTTTGAGCAGGTAATGAGCCACATATATAATTGTATTAGGTATTATAATATTATGTCTAATTATAAGGTTTATATTCCCACCGCCATTCATTTTTCTAATGTTATAACCTCTTTTTTGGTGTAGATATTTATAAATAAGAGCTTTATAAAGTTATATTGGCCTAATTATGCTTTATTCCACACAGCACTGAATTCACTACCACTGATGGTGAAATACACATGGTAATACAACTGATGCCATATAAGCTGGGTAAAAGTTGCTAAGTACTGCGAAATACCATAAATGCCATAAAACCCTTACTTGCCACTCAATCTTGAATATGCAGGGTCATAAAACTAACTGACTGTGTTACAGAAAGGTGATAACAGGATATGGCTAGGATCATAAAACCCTTCTTTCAATTGTTACGGAATACACAGTGTCATAAAATGACTTTGTTCTGGCTGTTTCAAACAATTTGGCCAAGAGGTTCATGTACTATAATTATTAAAAAAAATAATAGATTTATAGGACATTAGTGAAATTAGCAAGCAATAATCTAATCATGTAAATCATGATCAGATCAGATAAGCATTTATTGAAATTTTTTTTTTTAGATATAATAATTTTAATCAGCTTGAAAAAAAAGTACACTCTCAGAAACTGAAACATCGTAATTGTTGATTGCATCTGGGCATCTGTGTGACGTCATCGCCGAAGTTGGACTTCGTGTAAACTCGTAATATTCCGGATTTTCCCCCGTTGATTTCCGTAAAGGTGTGCCGAGTGATCTATGGAAACGTAATAATAACGTGTTTCGGCTGTGATTTTAACCGTGAGAAATATATCAATAGTTTTTATACAAATAGATCTATCAAATAAATATAAGTTATAAGGGTATTAAAGGGCTCCTTGTATCGAGAAGCGGTATAAATCGCATACACTCGAACATTTATGCTATAAATACTACATGTACACACCCGACACATCTATATTTTATCGCCAGTATGTACACACGTGACACATCTATATTGTATCGCCAGTATGTACACATCTGGCACATGTATATTGTATCGTCAGTATGTACACATCTGGCACATCTATTTTGTATCGCCAGTACATTGTAATTAATGTACACAGCCAACATAACAACCCGAGTCTAAAGAGCTAGTTAAGAAATAAAAAAAACAGTTGACGGTTGATGGTTGGTTGCTGAATAATGTTCTACGTAATTGTCAGCACATTCTAGGCTATATATGATGGTCTATATTTTAGTTGTGGACAGACCCATCCACTTTATCCTGGGCAGAACCACTACTCTATACCTCCCGAATCCGTAAGAATCAATAGTTGAGGAGTTCTGAGGCGAAGTCCAATATATTTCTTACTTAATACTTCCTTATATCACAATATGGCCTATTTATGTGTCTACGTGCCGTAAAACACCATTCATTCATTCCTTATATCACACTTAACTCATAATAAATGTATGAGAAACCCACTACCACCCACCTATTCACCTATACCACACACACCCTCACTCACTCACATAGAAACGCCTAATGTACTCATGAACTATACACATAAGAGACACTCACACACACATCCTTTTGCTTATTTACGTTACATTTAATTAATGCAATAACCATATCAGTGAATGTAGGGGATGAATAGTATATACTAAACCTAATAGAAACTGGTAGATGCGAATGGCAATTTATGAAATAAAATGTGTTTGTTATAAGATAAACCTGAGGTTGTATTATATTGACAACTTATACAGTTTTGACTCATATCATGTACATTAACGTTTTATTGCTCAATAAAGATATTTGTATTTACACCATAGTCTTCTCATTGCATTTACTTGTATCCGCCTATATTGTATTGGCAAAAAAAACACTGTAATGTTTGTTCCAAGTAAAGAATTCATTTGTATTGAATTAAGTCTTAATTAATTATTATTAAGCTTATAATTGTAATTGGTTTCATTCACCACACTGTTTGTATATAATAAAGTATTACTCTATATATTTAGGCCGCATAAAGACATCTTTTATTTCTAACTTGCCCGCTTTTAAAATACGTTTCTCACATTTTGTCAAACTGGTAGTTAGATCATTCGTCGATTACTTTGATTAAAACGAATAATGAGTCATTTGTTTACGGTGTCTTTGTTTTGGCATATTAGTTTTGCGTAAACAATTAGCACCATCATGATTAAGTAATACCTCTGCCTTGTTTGTAATTGGCAAAACTAATTATACCCATTTAAAATTGTCGTTTTTATTTTATTCTTCATGTGAATGTTATTCGCTTTAAAAATTCAGTTTCAGTTTCATTTTTTATTCAGGCTCTAACATAAATAAATGGCGTCTGGCTGTAAACCACGACAATCTAAAGTCATGCATTTTAGGCCAAAAACGAAAGAAATGTCATCCTTTGTTTTCATGCTTGGTGATAAATCTGTAGACATTTCAAAATGCTAAAATTCCCTTGGTTTTTGGTTTAACGAATTTTTAGAAGTTTCTAAATCGGTAAGAGAAATAACTAAATCAGCCAGTCGTGCACTTGGAGCAGTATATATATACAAAATACTTAAAGGGAATGTAGCGACACAGCCAAACAAACTCTATTATTGAGAGTTCTGAAAAACTTAGAAAAAGGTGAAAGAATTATCAACATCGGATGATAGACAAAAAAGATATGACCATTTAAAACGAATATGGGAGCCGCCATTTTTAGAACTATGACGTCATAGTTCCATATTACCATATATGGAATATTGATAAATATCATTTAAAATGAAGAAAATCACTGCAAATGAATGATTTGTTTTTACTGGTGATATTATTGGCATTCAGTATTACATATTTTTCATACATTGGATGTCATTTTTCCCCTATAAATCAGTAAATTTCATATTTATTAAAATTCCATATATGGTCATTTAGAACCGTGATGTCATAGCTCCCAAAATGGCCGCTTCCATATCCGTTTCAACAGAAACTTCAAATGATCATATCTTCTTTGTTTATCGTCCGAATTTGATAATTCTTTCACCCTTATTCAAGTATTTCAAAACTCTCAATAATAAAGATGGTTTGGCTGTGTCGCTACATACCCTTTAAATGCAGGTGGAATGAAATATGATGTATATAAAAGGTTGATTGAAACACTTGTTGAGCCTGTACTGTATTATTGCGCAGGAATATGTGGTCAACGATATTTTACGGACGTTGAAATAGTCTTAAATAGAGCATGTAGATATTTCTCAGGTACAAGTAAACATGCATCAAATATAGCTACCCGTGGTGATATGGGAATGGAATCATGCATTGTTAAACAAAAGATAGATACTGTAAGATTATGGTGCAGATTAAAATGCATGCCAGAAAATAGATTGTGTAACATCATTCATAAATAGGCAAATCATGGGGAAAGAGCATGTCAGCATTTACAAATGATCATGAAATATTGCATTTTAAGTGAAAAGCCATGTAAAGATGTGTGTATTAATATTGTTAGACAAGAAGCATGGTAAATGGGAGCAGAAATTAAATAGTAATGGTAATAATACAAATGGAAACAAGTTAAAAACTTATATAACATATAAGTTTAAATTTAAAACGGAATTCTATGTTAAAATTAACTTATCAAGGAGCCAACGTAAAACGCTATCCAAATTCAGATGTTGTAGTTAATCTAGCTGTAGAAACTGGATGTACACCCGTCCAAAAACTCTTTTAAACGAAAGAATTTGCCAATACTGTAACTTAAGTGAAGTGTAAGACGAAACTCATTTTTTGATAAATTGTACATTGTACGATAATATCCGGTATGAACTTTTCCAAGAGGCTTCGTTTATCGACACTTCATTTTATACTTTTCTGGCATCAGAAAGATTTGGTTTTCTTATGAAAAATGAAAAACTTTAATTTAAGATATCTTCAACGCTATGTAAAATTAACAGAAGGAGAAGTACCATATTAATCTAACTATTTTATTTTAATGTTTGCAAAAAATGTTAAGTTATTATATTTAAACTATTTTTTAAACATAATGTTTCATTTTCTTAAGAATGAGTGTTATCTATATTTTATAAGACCCAAAATAACAAACAATCGGCAGTTTATAGAATCTGCTTTAACGAACAGTTAGATGCAAATCCTTTAAAATAGAAAGAATCTTAATATAACTTGCATCTCGATTAAACATAGTCGAATTAAATTGTCTTAAGCTAATGCTAACTGTTCGTTATCATGTTTTACATGTTTTATTTTTAGCTGTATTTTTAATAGACATGCATAGATTTGTATAAATTAGTGTGTCATAGGCCCAAAATCTCAGACCGAATAACAATTATTGTAAGATATTATTAATATGTCTGTGTTTTAAAATGTTGTACTGAACGTTGTGTATGCCATATGATGATTTGTGACACTTTAATAAACATTTATCTTCTTTTTCTTCTTCTTCTATTTGCATGTTCACCACCAGTACGTGTAGCGGCAACAGTTGTGAGAAGAGTATGATAAAACATAAAACACACGATATGAAATAATCTTCACCTTAAATGCAAAGTACAAACAGCTATAATTGTGTCAAACTTCTCCTGCTCTTCACACCGTGCACGTCGCGGAGAGGGCACTGGTGACACTCATGGTGTTTGTATGGGGGTACGCATTGCCAGCCCTGTACAACATTGCTGGTGTGGTAAATCACTATATTTGCGTATAGTGACTAACACACTAGTACTTCTGAACTGGTTTGTCTCGGTTCAGGAGCCTGAGTGTCACTTGACTGATAGTGAAGAAGTCCCCTGCGCCCCCATCAAGGCACTCATCATCAGACGGAAGTAGAGAGAACTTGGAAGCTGTCAGACAGAAGTCCGCGGGCCAGAGCTGAGATCAACCAACACACAGTAGAAGTAGCAGCAGCAGTATCTAGTTAGTAATAGTTAGGGATCGACGCCGAGGCCTACATTCGACCGTAGTTTGACAGCAGAAGAGGGATACATGACAAATACAGCCGTCTGATAATGCTTGCAGCGCAGGGGCCATATGTGATGGGTGTCGACCCAAATACAAGGACCCCCGACCACTAGCGGCTGTAGGGCAATACACTAGCGGATGTAGCTTCACCACCGTAGCGGATGCAGGCCACCTCGACCACCAGACCACCACTTCACCGCCACAGCGACAACTACACAGAGCAGCAGCGACACAACACTACACATCTACAAGAGAAACGACGACACAGCAACACAGCAGCACCAGATCAACCAACACACTCATCTAGAACAGACCAGACTCTATTGTGCCCATAACGCCAGGGTTCTCCTGGCGTTTTAGTTGGCGGACGGTCTTTAAACCTTAGAAATAACAACAAAACAACAATAATTGTGTCAAATACATACCACGAACAGAGGTACATCAAGATTGTCTAAGGGACTAATTTCTATTTTAAACATAATTAATAGTCCATATCCAAACGGCAATCATACCTTTGGTTCCATAGTTTATAGCACGTGCATTAAATTGAGCAGCCCATAATCTTTGGTTATTTTTTGGTTTATGAACATGTGTGTCGATTCGGTTTTTGAAAACACATATGGGAATGAAATTGCTAACACTTGTCCATATAATTCAATAAATATGTACTTCGATCTAAAAACAAACAACTATAAGAACCTTACAGCATCATGTGCATTAATATTAATGATTTTTACAGACAAATAGTTCATTAAAGAGAATATAATACGAAAATCGAAAACATCAAGTGACCTAGTTAGGTGCACATTGACAGATAAGGTTAGGTTTATTCAGATTGAGAATGTCAATCCAAAGGTTGCACATAGAAGCGGGTCGTTGGACTAACCCACAGAATATACCTGTTAGTAGTCCAGTGTTTATTTATCCTCGCCGTGTTGAAATTATTCATTTTGGCGAGCCTTTCAAAAGAAGATTAAGTCATCGTTGGTCGAATGTCGTTTCATCAATCGGTTCCAATGGAGATTACAAGATGCAGACGAAGAGTTGAGTTTGTGGCTATGGTGTGAAGAAATCCATCGTTGATTATCAAAGAAGTTTACATCGCAGTAGATTAGAGTTGATACCAAGTAAATTGTTGTTTCAGCCAATGGGATGACAGCAGATGTTGGAAGGAGGTCAATCCGATGTTGTAAGGAGGTCAATCCCATTTCCGGCTCGAAAGTTGATTAATGTCTCTCCGCCAATCAGAAGGCCCCACGCGTCTGAAGAAGTGTCCCATGTAGGTCAATCCAACTGTTCTGCGTAGTTGTTGCACGTGGAATCTCAACAAAGTGAGCCGTCTGTAAGTTTCCGGAACCATTGTCTAGCCTTACTAAGAATACCATACAATGACCTCGAAGCGCACGTTCAATCTGTGTAGGCTCCACGTATGTCCATGATGATTATGTCCCAGTAGACTGCAAAAAACGGCCCCAAGAAGGGCCACGGTATCACCCTAGTGTGGGGTGTATACCATAACGAAACGTTTCTTCTACGCTTTCAACGTTCGGCTCGATGAAAACAAACCAACACCGAGCCCGACGTTGATGGTGGTCGATGATGGTCACGTTCCGGATCCCCTGCAGGACGCGTCAACATCGCTTGAAGAGCTGTCGGTATGTTGGTATCGTCGGCAACGAAAAACTCTCCATTGAAGACGGACACGTCCTGCTGGTTCGGTGGTCTGAACGGGAATGTGGGAATGTGATACCTGTTAGTGAGCGCACATGTATTATATGTGAAGTCCTAGAAGACGAATACCATTTTACATTGATATGTTCTGTCTAATTATAATGAACTAAGACCAAAGCTTATCAATCAGTACTATTTTCGGAACAATTACCCTACTTTTAAAGAGATGTTGTCATCAAAAAAAGCAAAATACTGTTAAGAAATTGGCAATTTATCTTTTTGATGGTTTTAGAATCAGAAACAAACTATTTTATAAGCATTAACAAGTTTTGATTACAATTAGTATGCGAAATGTTATGTTTGTTTGTGACTTTTTATATTATTATATTTGTTTAGTCTTAAATAAATGCTTGGGATAACAATTAGTATATCATTTTATTATGAACAAAAGTCTATTAGCATGGTTTATTGTCAATTAGCATGGTATATTGTCAATTAGCATGGTATATTGTCAGTCAGCATGGTATATTGTCAATTAGCATGGTATATTATATTTGCAACTTTTATAAATATTTGATAATGATTATAAGCATTGTCATTGACTTATGTATGTATTATGTATGTTTTTTTTTTTAAACGTTTATAATTATTTGATATTGATTAAAAGCATGTATTTGAAAAATGTTTATAATTCTGTATACTCATGGACCAAATGGTGTACGGTATTACTGAATAAAACACGTGTAAACTATAATTGTATTAACACTCATAGTTCTTCCAGATCGCCCGCAGTCCCTTTAACATTTCAATATATTCCGTAAAAATGTGCTGTTTGATGACATAGAAATATCCATAAACAGGTTCGTGTTCATATTTCGAATTAGAACATTTTATTTATTGTAGTACATGTTCCGTTTGTGTCATGATTTTAACGTAACTTATAGTATTTATTTCAAAATGAAATTTTGTAAAAATAGAACACATTGTTATGTTTTCCCTCATTATGCCTAATTTAAAATGTTAATCTCCATATAATAATTAACAATACTGATAAGTCGTTATGTGTTTAAGTACTTTCTATTATGTTTGACAGTTTAGAGTCTCTCTCCCTCTTTCTCTCTGTTTAAGTACTTTCTACTTTAGATTGGTTAAATAGGTATTAAATATTATATTATGTTTGACAGTTTAGAGTCTCTCTCTCTCGTTTCTATTGACACTTATGTTTTGTTCTCTCTCTCTCTCTCTCTCTCTCTCTCTCTCTCTCTCTCTCGTTTTTATTGACAGTTATGTTTTGTTGAATTTACATTTACCAGTTGACTAGTTGCTTCATTTACTTTTGCTTAATTTGTAAAACTTGGTGAAATAAAAAGAAATGGACAAACCAACGGGTTTTGTTAATTGTACTTTAGTTTGGTTAATTGGTAAGGTGCAGGTGTGATTATGGTAATTAGGTGAAGCCACTAGCATGGAGGAGGAGCTGTGTGATTATTGAGATGAACAGGTAAACCAATTATTTGTCCTGAGTATTAATTATCGAATGGAAACATGTGGGGGAAAAAATAGACGCTACAGAGACTATTTAAAAAAATAAATGCAATATCGTCATGCCATTATTATAATCATACTAGTACTTTCAGTGAATATATTTATACGTGTGATTTTCTTGGATAACGTGTTACTATTGGTGGTGTTTTATACGTGTTATTTATTTATTGAGACTGTATTGTGTTCAGAATTGTGAAGTTGGCAGCGTACGTGCATATTAGTACATCCTAAAGGTGAGTGTCTTTATGCCGATAATCATCATTTATGCCACAGACTAGGTCTGTGTTCATGCAAAATATACAATCCTTTATTATTATGTATTGATAGATAGGAACAGTAGAACAATGATTTAGAATCCGGACCCGGATTTCTTGTATATACTGAACAAAACAAAAAGCACGACTTGTTAGATAAACATAATCTTTGTTTTAACCGTATTCACCTCTAATCCCCATTTGTTACAATAGTCATAAAGTAAATATCTTTTTGTAATTCTTCAGGTGATTTTCCCATGATAACCATATCGTCCGCAAATAATAGTAATATAAGAACAATATCATCAATTTCTATACCACTATTAATTTTATTTTGTAAATATAGTTCTAGATCCTCAATAAAAAGAGAAAACAATATCGGCGAGTTTATCTCCCCTCCCCTATAACACATGCTTCCGAAATAATTGTGGTAAATTTGTAATTAAAAAACATTATTATCACATATATTAATATTATTTTTTATTAAAGTCTCATCTCATCATGGTTTACAATAAATAAAACATAAATAATACATCGTAAACATTTTAAGATAGCCATGCCATTCTAATTAGATTTATAAGAGACTATAGTTATAAAACTATCAACATATTTTAAAAGTAGCTAATAACATCAAACTCAAACGATATTAGCATATATATTACACATGTAAATGATGCTAATCTATCTATAAAATATGCAGGCCTGCCAAATCTCCGGATTCTCGGATGTTTCAGTCGCTCTCCGGATCTCCTGATTTAATTGTACAATATCCGGATTTTCCACCAAAACAAAATGTTCTCGATTTAACAGCTATATTTTCACACTTTACCAGCTATCTCCCGAATTGGTCATGTTACGCTCCCTAGTCAGAGTTGTATTTACAACTGTCGTGTCAATTTGTAATGCAAAGCCTGCAAACACCAAAGGACATAATTAGTTCATTCAGTGTGCATTTGAAATAGCTGCAATATATCTGTGGCTTCTTTAATTGGTCAAGCAAATCGAAATAGCAAGTGTGAGGAACTAGCAACTCCTTGTGTGTGGTATCGCTATAATAGCTGCTGCCGTGTACGATGTTAATGCAGAATAAAATATGTTTTAGAGTTATGAAGACTGTATTTGCATTTAGCATGCATCTGTGTAATAAGGTAAATGCACTTCCATGAAACAGTAGTTGTGGTAGAAATTAAAGTCTTTTTAATCGAATTACGAAGTCTTTTCTAAAAGAAACTATTTTTGCGCATGTTAAAGTATGCTAATCTATTATTTTCTATAACTATCAAACAATCCATCAACTTGCATTAATTAAATAAATAATTTAAATTTGCGCTTTAAAGAAAATCAAGTTGCGAACTCCAAATTTTCTTTCGAAAATGTTCTTCGTACGCTTCAAATCTTAAATTTTAAAAATCTCAGGATTTTGTGCTAAAAAGTTTTGGCAGGCCTGAATATGTACTAAGAATGAGTATTGTAAGATTTGACAAAATAAATAAAGCACTATTGCGCATTAGTCAAAATTAAAAAATTAAATCATTCATCCCCTTTGATCAGATTAAAAAAGGAACTGATCATCATTTTCATAGAAGAAAATAAAAAAGAATCACGATATTAAAAAAAAAATTGACATTATTTACAGCTATACTATTGACATTGTTTGGCATGTTTAAGGAGGAAAAAAAGACTAGAGACAAAAAGGTAGATCGACGTAGAAGAATTAAGTAGCAAGATTTGGCACATACACGAATTAAGGTTACACTTGTGAATAAATATACTATTTTTTGTTCATCTGTAAAGTTATTAAAATCGGGATTTAGTCTTATTGCTTTATCATATAAATTAGCTCTGGTATCATTTTATAAAGGACAAGTTTTCATAACATGCAACTCATCTTCCACCTGAACATTACAAAATGGACAAACTCTTTCACTAATCTGAAGTCTTTCATATCTTCCAGTCTCTAGTCTATTTGGTGCTACGCCACAACGGAATCTAGAATACGGCGACCTATGATTTTTGGTAGTATTAGTTTACTTGTAATGATTACAGTACTTTTCTGTTTCAAATGTAGTTTTAAATAACTTATAAGTACGTAATTTATTACCACCGATATTACTACTACCACGTACCACGTTCCGAGTTAATATTTACATTCCATTCCAATTTATTATAAACTATCTATTAAAAACAAATCATTATAATTTCCACCTTAATCATCTAACCGAGGTCAGGGACTGTAGATAGACGTTTATAAACAGATTTTAGGATGAATCAATATATAGGTTATTAACAACTCGTCATAGTACAGTATCATATACAGTAACACATAACATATGATGAACTATGCCATTATAATACCATTATAAGAGACCACATGAAAATAAATTCCATTTATAACAATAACATACTATGACAAATTGGCTCTGGATCTATTACACCAGCCGTAAGGCACACTAATAAATGTAGCAATACCCTAACATCACGAATACTGTATTAATTCATAATATACAAAGTAACACGCATATCATAAAATTTAGTGTTTTGGTCTAAACAAACATTATATAATATATGTTAAACTGTTATTGTTAATTGGCCGCATATGTAACACATATGTTCAAAATACGCATAAACTGTGAATTTTATAAATAAGCACCTGTGGATAATTAAGTCCACCTTAAAGGGGTTGATGCACTATTTTCAAAAAAGGGCTCAGAAATACTTTAACAAAACCAAAAAAATGAGCAAAATGCCACGAAAATTAAAGACGATATGACCTATTGAATATTTGATAAGAACACAAACGGAGGCGGCCATCTTGGAACGATGACGTCATATATGGCATATTGACAAACTGTATTTTAAAGCAAAGGAAATCAATGCAAGTGAAAAATAAGCTTACAATTTATACATTTTACATATGTATATTTATGTTTGATCAATTTGCAGTGCATTTCTTTGCTTTAAAATAGATTTTGTCAATATGCCATATGTGGTAAAATGGCGCGATGTCGTCATCGTTCAAGATGGCCGCTCCATTTATGTTTTTTTGCAAACTTTCAATCGGGAATATCTCCTTTATTTTTCATCTCATGTTGATAATTCTTTCAGCTTTTTTCAAGTATTTTCAAAAGTGTTTGAAAATAAGTTTTTGAAAACCGTGCATCAACTCCGTTTAAGAAAAAAAATATTGAGAAAAAAAACAGGTATCGCATCTGGTCAGACAAGACGTAAACTGATGAACAGTAACGGTTCAAAAAGTACATGTTTCATTTTAATTAAATATACATACAGTTAACATGGTTAAAAGAGTATTATTTATATAAATACGAATTTCTAAATTGTAAAATATTATAACAGATTTTGGCACATAATCATTAACCCGTTGTTTGTTTGTTTGTTTGTATGGTGTTTAACGTCATTTTCAACACATGTAAGGTTATATATGATGGTCGATCTCGAAATCGCATTATTCTCCCCCCGCCCCCCACACCACCTGCCGCCCTTTAACACGAAAATCACGCTATTGAAGTGTTTCCTATATAGCCTGTATAAAAAAGGTGACCCCTGCGGCAGGAAAATTAAAATTATAAAAAAAAAAACATAGCACATGCATTTC
Source organism: Cyrtodaria siliqua (assembly GCA_037043455.1). Taxonomy (NCBI): domain Eukaryota; kingdom Metazoa; phylum Mollusca; class Bivalvia; order Adapedonta; family Hiatellidae; genus Cyrtodaria; species Cyrtodaria siliqua. The sequence goes on from JAWPHD010004697.1 coordinate 105,099, forward strand.
GTGTTTTACTTCTTCCTTGCAAAGTGGGAACACACGGTCATTATCCCGTAAGTTCTCATATTGTCACGTCGCTAGCCTTAAAGGTGCAACGCCACATCTAAATCTGGAAAAGGCTGATCGTTGACATAATATATAACATAAATTGACAATACGTTCCTACACAATACTCTGATTAAACAGAACAGAACAGAACATACTTTTATTGACTTGTACGTTAAAACAGCTTATACATTCTTACTTTGTTGTCACCATTACCACTTCGACCTTTGACTTGATGTATGCTAAGTTACTATTCTTAAAATCATCAACAACAGAATTAATAAAAACAGCCTTAAATTGTTAAAAAATAATATTTATGTAAGCATGTGTTTGATTCAGTTTGTACACAAACTACATCGGTGAAATCTATATTTATATGTATCATAGCTCTAATGGTTTTCCTTTGTTCTTGCTTATGATATCATTTTCATAAACCTGAAGGTCTGAGCCTAAACCGTGCTATAAATGCCGATATATTTCAGCCGTGCTATTAATGTTATACCATGGTCTACTCAATTTTACGCACGCGCAGTTGTAATTTACACACAACCTGTCAATCAAAACGACTAAACCATTACCAAAACAGCAATCCTTGACATTGCATTTGCCCAATAATATTCACATTTGGATAGGTGTTCGTCATTGACGCTTAACTGTATACAGAGCATTTCTGGTGATGATAATATTAAAATCTTTAACTTTAGTGTGCAGTTATGTATCTTCTGGTATTTCTTCTTTCGTATTGTGACTATGGATAAAGTCCGAGTAACACTTCGGTCATTTGTAGCAAAATGCCCGCTAAAGACAGTAATCTGTGTGCATTTGCTTTTAACCTATATTGAGGGCAGATGAGAGAACTGATTGATAAACATTTGATTACATACAACATTAATGTGTTGGTTTATTGATAAATACAATTGTATCCATTGTCAATATATGCCAATAGGCTCTGGCCGGGATAGACCGTATAATCCCCGAAGTTCTAACCATTAAACTACGGCGCCATCTGTTATGATTTCCATTTGTATATTTAAATGATTTTAATTTATACTAGCAAAATACTGACTCTGAAGACGATGTATGTGGAGCATATACATAATACATAATATTAAATACGAATATTCCATTCGGATATGAACAGTCTGTATAAAGTTGTTTTTTTTCTCACCATTTTGGCCTTCTCATTAAAAGCTCTCAATAAAGATGTTTTCCATTTTTTAGTTACACGCTTATTATTTCAACAAAATATACACATGATTTAACCTTAAGTATATTCTTAATATTGACGCAATCAATATCATTAAGCAACTATTATTCGATATAAGTTTTTTACAGAAGTGTATTCGTGCCACGTAAATAGCATTTGATCATGCATTGCTTCCTGCGTTTAATTGAGAATCGTTTTTGTTAAAGTCGAGATGATGCAATAGTTTAAAATATTCGACTTAATCCAGATATCGCACTATATTTGAAATCAGTGTGTGTGCGTGCGTAATGTTTTGTTGATTTCACAGGTGACAAATGTCCAATGTCGCGATTGTGAATGTTTAGAATTACCTCCCTTAGTAATAATTCTCCATTTACAAATACGTTTCACAGTAACCGTGTTCATGCGAAAAGAGGTATGTTACGTAACCAAGTGTGCATATTTGCTAATTATTAATATAGCGTCTCCGTGGCCGAGCGGTTACGACGTTGCGTTGTAAACCTTCCCACCTCTCACCGCTGCGGGTTCGAATCCCACTGGGAGCTCAACTTGTATTGTATTTGTAAGTGAGAAATGTTGATTCTTACGGATGACAGGAGGTGTATAGTACTGGTTCTACCTGCCTGGTTCTACACAGGTAATGTAGGTAGTCTTCTTCCACCACAAAAAAGTCGCCCGTCATATATAACTTTACATGTGTTGAAAATGACGTAAAACACCGAACAAACAAACAAATTAATACTTAATATAATGCCTTTAAAATATCATTGAATTATACAGGCAAATCTCAAACTAACATACTTAACAAATGTATGGTTATGATTGCACAGAATGTATACTAATCTAAATAGTAGCAATCTCAGCGTTCGTGTATTTTTATTTGGAAAAGATAGTTATACAGATAAAGATAATAGCACTATTTTTAATCATGTTCAAATATACATTAAAAATACTAAACGATTTGATAACGACTAGACATATGACAACCGCTCGGGGCAGGATCCTACAACCACAGCACCATCACTCATTCCTTCTTGTTTAGTCTTTCCTAGAACTTTATTCTACTTACTCCTCTCCTTTTTTCTTCTTCTTTTGTTCATTGAAAAATGTAGTTGAATATTTTATGTTAATTGTATTGCCATCTTGTTAACTGTGAATTACAATATTGTTGGGACGGGCCTTTATTAATGTTGGAAGAACTTGTGGCCCAACCCTTTTGCTTGTATATAGAAGAAAAGCAATACAATATGTTTAAAGTAAAGTAAATAGTAGCACAGACCTAATAACAATTATTAATATATCTGTGGTAGTAGCAGGCCCTTAACTAGCTTCGAGAATCGTACTTCTTATGGTGTGAACCTATATCTATGGTATAGGTACATACTTCCATAAGAGCCATAATTATCATGTCTAGCGCGTAGCCAGCCCTGACATTTTACCGAGGCCTTCTTAGTGGTGTCTGAGGACATCCCTTTCCTAGTGGTGTCTGAGGACATCCCTTTCCTAGTGGGGTCTGAGGACATGTTTCGCGGGAAAACTGTTAATTTCTGCATGTGATTCTGCATTTTAGTGCATTCCCAGGCCATATTTTCAGTTTTAATTGAAGATAAATATATTCAAGTCTATTTCAGTGATTTTATTTGATATTCCATTATAATGCCTTGGTAAGTGTTAGGTACAGTCCCACAATTCTACCTAGGCAACTGCCTCGTTGCGCCTCGGCGTAGCTACGGGACTGAGTAGGAGCAAAACATAGTTTAATATATCCATATAAAGTTTATAAAAAACATGTTTTCTTTCACAATACGAGTATTACTCTGATATGAACAGAATAGAACATATTCTTTTTTTATGACTTACATTTTGTTTTTCGTCATATAAATACATATTACATTTGTTAATATGTGACAGGTCAATGCAATGTTTACATTAAACAATGAAAAAGTAAAAATACACATATTATACATACTATACACTCCTACAACTCACCCATTCACTCTGACGCCCAGAATGTCTCACACATTCTCTCTGACGCACGTATTTACCCTGTTATAATGAGTTAACTATTCGTATTACATTGTTTTATATTACTATTTTAAGCTTTAATAGTTTACATGTTATGTCCAATGAGGATGAACATAAAAATGTTTACTCATTATATATTGCAGTGTTGCGAATAATAAATGCTTCCCTAACAGACCTAGATAACCTAAAAAGCTCTTGTTGGCTTGAAGATTGCATCTGCTGAATACATTTAGAAACACTTGGATATCTATAATAATATTATTTAACATATAGCTTACGTAATTGTTCGTACAACGGACACATTAAAATAAAATGATATTCGTCTTCTAAGTCGATACTATTACACAATGTACAATATCTTTGATTTCTATCAGTTCTATTTTGTGAATATCTGCCAATTTCAATTCTAAGTCTGTGGGAGGATAATCTAAGTTAGTGATAGATACTTCTATTTCAAATTTCCAATAGATTATAAAGCCCTTGAGGATACAAATGCAAAGTATAACATGGTAGCAGTGCTGTTAATGGTACATATACATGTATATATATATATATATATATATATATCAAAACGGTAAGTATATACAATATAACTTTCACAAGCCATTATGCAATCATGTGTACTGAGAAGGTATTAACAACTGTACATAGAGATTTACATATTATTTACAATTTCATTTCTTCAAATGCGCACGCACGAGCACACGCGCGCGCGCGCACCCGCGCACCCGCGCATGTACACTCGTTTTTTGAAAAAAAAATATAGTTATATCCTATATAACAGTTCATTTCTTAATTTAAAAGCTTCATAAATAAATATAAATAATTTACGAATTCTAACTTTATTTGTTGAGTTAATTAATTTGATAAATGTAATCATGTTAGGACGTTTCCAAAAATATTTAGATATATATTGATTCCCTAACTCCGAAAATCGTTCACACTCCAATACAAAATGAAATTCATCTTCTAACACTCTACAAAGATCACACGTTCTCTCGTTAACAGGTATTCTAATAGGCTTAACCCATCTGCCAGATTCAATTTTTAATCTATGAGATGAAACTCAGTTTTGTTATTGATTGAATTTGATAAAATTTGTACACACATATTTTCTAAATATGGCTGAATTTGAAAAATTGCAATACTGTTATAGAAAACAGCTCTGCTTGAACTCTGCAACATATGATTCCAATTTTGAATAAAATATCATTCAATCTTTGTTTAATAATGTTAATAAATATATATTCATTTCCAACAACTTGTTTGTCCATACATAATAAAAACCTAGTGATGCTAATAAATGTTAAAAAAGTGATTCCCAGTTAACCTTTTGTGGATACCATTCTAAATCACTCAACATCATATTATACACAATTTTAACATATTTTTGTTCCCTCAGTTGTAAAATGTTTAACCAATATTTTATAATAATGAGATATCTCTTAGTAATGAATTATGTTCTTCCCAACTCAACATATATGAATTCATTTTGTGTTGTCTTTTAACCCCTAAAATCCTTTTACAAAACTGAAAATGGTCTCGTTCAATATGATTTGCTTGTATAAATCCCCAGATCTCACATGAATAGTTCAGAATAGGTGTAATATAAGTATTTTTGTCTTTTGCGCTTGACCGGAAAGAGTAATTTGAGCTTCTGTAAAAGATCCACCAGTAGAAAAAAACATTCCTAAATAAGTAAACTTAATGACAATTTCTATCACTCTTCGTAATAAAATACTAAATTTCTTGGCTACATTCCCCCTTTTCTTAATATCATTACTTTTGTTTTTGTCGAATAAACTTACTACAATAGTTTGCTTTTCTGTAACTCTTCGGGTGAATTAGCTAAGATAACTATATCATCCGCATGTAAAAGCATAAACATTTTAAACATTTTAAACATATTGACATCTTATCCTTCTTGTCCACTAAGTAAGTATTCATTTTCAATATCCATGGAAAAAACGAAAAGGAAACATTCGCCTTGCCTGACGCCTAACATGCAAAATAACTCATCACTTAGATTATTACAAATTTTACTTTAGATTTAACACTTGTATACATCGATAGTATTTTACCTCTAATTCCAAATTGTGTTAACTTGTACCATAAGTTATCTTTAACAACGTAATCGAATGCTTTGGTAAAATCGATCAATACACAATACAATGTTTCCCCCTGATTCAGTAATTAAACCATGTAAAACAAAATTGTTATCGACAGTACTCATACCCGACCTAAATCCCGCTTGTGCTTCAATTAAAACACTGTACTTTCCCGTCCATTCAGATAATTTATTATTTAATGCTCTAGTAAATAACTTTCCTAAACAACTGATATATGAGGCCTTACTGCTGAAATGGTTAAATCTAATTTATTGTTAAATTCTGTGTGACGCTTCATATCAGTACGATCGTTGACAAGTTTGACAAAAAGCAAAACTGACACTTGCCTTACTTATCTGTTGCTCAAAAAAGGTAAATATGGTTTTATCAAAAAGTTCAACAATGTCAAAACGTGCCTGACTGAGTAATTGTCCTTGATATCGAAACAATACGAATGTTGTATGTTGTTTGCATGATAACGTTAAGAAAAGGTATCCGATTTTACCACCTTTTGGTTTGAAGGCTACTGTCAATACGGTCTGAGTACAGTTTGGCAATGAGCACAATTGACGGGTGGCTTACCAAGTTTCCCTTGACTTTTGCAAACATAGAATTTCGGACTGGTTACACAATAAAATGATGTTCACCATTTAAAGTTGAAGGTTCGTTTAGGACTGGACACTATTGCTCGGGTATAAATCATCGTAAGTGATAATTTTAGTTGCATTTAGTTTGCATTTGTTAATGTAAAAATCATATGTGCATTTGTCTGGCGAGTTTTTTTGGTTTGTTTCTTTATCACTTGTGTGTCCTTTAAATATTTTAGCATATTCTTTAACACACTATTGTTAATCAACGTTGCTGTTCTGTTTTTGTCCTATAAGTTGACAAACGTTGGCCCATTCCCTTTCAAAAAGTGTTTTCCCCATTTTCTGGAGAACAACATTTTGCACTCCGAAGCAGTACTTGAAAACTAGTTCAAGACTGTCGATCGATGACTTTCGTATCGCGGTACACATCTCTTTCTTTTAAAGTTTAACGTTTCATATACATTTAAGTTAGATAAAAAATGTCGTTTTACAAGTTATTTTACCTTACTGATACATTGACGGAAGCGTTCGTGGACTCAAGGAAAGACAACTCTATAAGTCAATAAAATTATGGTCTGTTCTGATGATCATTAATGAAACCAACAGCCTCCAGGATGTGACATTGACCTTTGAGGATTTTTTTTATGTGATCTTGGTGTAAATGAATGCAAAATATGTCCTTTGTTTTTATTTTTTAACACCCATCACGTTTGAATTTTTCTAAAATGTTGGTTCTTACGACGCACTGTTGTTTATTAAATCATCGAACTAACTATCTGGGAATATTAAGTGAGAAGAGATGGATATATACGCATGCCGGAGCAGGCGGGAGCTCATTTAGCTTTTCCTATTGCACAGAATATCATGGTTCTTTAATGTGTTAAAGGAAAATGATATTAAGTGCGCCTTCGCCCGTTAAACCTTCGTGTCAAAGGAAGCCAGGGATTGCTTTTTAAGGTTAGTCCGATCCAGATTGGGGTCACTGTTACTATAATGTAATTTTTGTTTACCCGGTGGCATAAGGGATGTTACTTTTTAACTGGAACTTACTTATATGTAACTAATTACTATTCTCTACAGACCAGTGGCTTCCTCTGCTTGCGGCTCTGTTGTTGAACATATCAAATCGAAAGTGTTCTTCTTACCGTGGTGATTTGTGTATATGGTCATGTGTCGTATACAGTGGCTTCATTTTTACCATCACGCTATTTAACATGTCCTAGCATGTCCAGCTAGATATATCAATATTCAATTATGTACAATGAAGTGGAATTCTGGAGTCTGTATAACAAAGCGTGATCTCTTGACAATATTATATCGTTATAATTCTTACAATTGATAAGATGTATTTAAGAAAGGACTATTAAATATAAACTGTTTCAAAAAATATAAATTTGAGAATGTGATTTGTTTCATTTCAGACACCACATAATTGCAACAGTCACAGTTATCTTTAAATACAGATGGATATTTCTACAGAACAGCCACCGCTTAAATACAGAGTGTGCAGCACAGGATTTACACAGTCGGATAACCTCAATATACACATGCGCATACATACAGGCGAAACACCGTATAAGTGCAGCGTGTGTAACAAAGTATTTAGCAAGTTAGGCAATTTTAAAAAACATAAGCTCGTACATACAGGTGAGACACCATATAAGTGCAGTGTTTGCAGTAAAGGATTTACTGAGTCGGGCAGTCTTAAACACCACATGTACATGCATACAGGCGAGACACCATATAAGTGTAGTGTTTGCAGTAAAGGATTTACCTATTCAGGCCATCTCGTAATACACAGGGGCATACATACAGGCGAGAAACCATATACGTGTGACATGTGCAGTAAACAATTTACCGTGTTCTACCACCTTAAAAGCCACATGCGCATTCATACAGGCGAGACACCTTTTCATTGTAGCATGTGCAGTAAACGCTTTTCTTGGCGGTGTGATCTTAACAGACACATGCTCGTCCATTCACGGGAGAAACCATACAGGTGTAGTATTTGCAGTAAAGGATTTACCCAGTCAAGCAGTCTTAAAAGACACAAACGCATACATACGGGGTAGACACCATATACGTGTAGCGTGTGCAGTAAAGGATTTAACGTGTCCGGCAATCTTAAAACGCACATGCACATACATGCAGGGGAGACATCATATGAAGTGTAGTGTTTGCAGGAATCAGACAGTCTTACAGCACATGCTCATGCATACAGGGGAGACGCCATTCAAATGTAGTTTTGGCAGTAGAGGATTTACTGAATCAGGCAGTCTTGCAAATCACATGTGCATACATACAGGGGAGATACCATATACGTGTAGCGTGTGCACTAAATGATTTACTGAATCAAGCAGTCTTACACATGCGCATACATACAGGCGAGACACCATATAAGTGTAGTGTTTTAAAGGATTTACTAAATCGGGCAGTCCTAAAAAACACATGTGCATACATATATGTGTAATTGACACCGACGTCAAGATGATTCAATTTTCCTTTCTTTGCTAATTATTTGTAATCAATAAGTACTTATTTTCTCTCAGTGACAACTGTATATACACGTGGTTGATAAAGCTGACAACCAATAGACACATTTGTCATTATTTTATGGATAATTGTAAGAGTAAATGCACTATTAAATGCAAAGACAATACGAATACCTAATTCATATACAAACAAGTATGGACAAAGACAATACGAATACCTAGGCTAATTGGTTTAAACAGTATTTATTCAAGAAATGTAATGAACAATGTTTCAATGGTACATGAACAGGATTTGAAAACAAGCTTTCGATGAAAACTTATGTAAATTCATCTCCTTAATATTCGTATTAGTGCATAAGATACGGCTGACATTTTATGTGTTATAAATATTAGCATATGATGTAAAATAGCATTTGATGGAATTTAACAATTAGAAATAGTGATTATAAAACAGATAGTACACGACAGACCAGGTCCTGTCATATTATTATACCTAGGCTAATTAATATACAAACATGTATGGCAGAATAATCAACTGTGTATGTCAATGTGACGCTCCACGCCGTCACTTATTTTTCTTGGGAGATAGTTTAGTATACTTGCACTCGTAACCGGTCAGATGGGCTTTCTTTTAGCACAGTCTGTCCCATTTCAGTTGTTGACTTCCGGTTACCATTTTCCAAGGTAAATACGCATAAAAGTCTGACGTCACAATTCTTTATCATCTGCCATTTTGCGCCAGTAAATATTTTAGAAACTCGTTTTATCGAAAGACTGCATATCTATTGCAATATGTAGATCATTATTTTGGCCGTATTTAATTTATTTTGTTGTATTTTTCACTTCTGAAGTATCCTGTCGGTCTGTGACTTTCACGAAAACCAATTTTAGAGTTGTTTGCCATTTTATAGATAAAAGTAAATAGGTAAATATGTTATAGTACAAAACTAAATTATAAGATGAATGCATACTGATATTTAAAGACATTTTCTGTATTTAGATCTAAATAACCTGGCATAAATGGCGCAGCATAGAATGTAACATGCGGTAATGTGTATCGTATTTCAGTCTGTATATCTACAGCACGATGAAATCATGACACTGTATTAATTGTAAGATGTGCGAATTCATATCACAGTGATATCGTTTATAAATTGGGTGCCATAAAAAAATCGGTATGACTAGATACCGAAAAGAACGTTCTTTTCGCGAAAAGAAAAGAAATGTCCGAAAAGACAGTGCAAAATCATTATTTTTGATTTAAATCAAATATTTTTAATATCATTGGTTAAATTTAAGTAAAAGAATAGTAATAAGAATAAAAAAACTGGATAATTGTTGTTTTTTTTAAAAGTTATAATTCATTTTAATATTTTGTGGACTCTGCATTAGCGAAAAGAATGTTCAATGTTCCGAAAAGACACTATAAAATCATTATTAACGATTTAAATCAAATATGTTTGATATCTTTAGTTAAATTTAAGTAAAAGAATAGTAATAAGAATGCAAAAATTGGATTTTGGTTTTTAATTTGAAAGTTATACTCCATGTTAATATATGTCCATGGATTCTGCATCAGCGAAAAGAAATTTCAATGTTCCGAAAAGACACTATACAATCTTATTCGCTGCCGGAACTCTTATATTGTTTTAGTAATTGCACATGGTAAGGTAGTAATGAATAGTTTCTTTGAGTTTTTTCTTTTTGATAACGCAATCTTATAATTACACATGGTAGCAATGAACAGTTTATCTGTGTTGTAATACATGCGAGTAATTGCATTTCTGTGTTGCTGACTTTAGCACGTCGTGCTACAAAGGTGAATATGTAACCAATTTGTAAGGCATGTCAAGGTGGGCGCATCGCCCACCTTGATTCAAAATGTTTGGTAGCACAAATTGGGAAGAAAGTGTCAGGTAAAAATAAACGGTCATGGCGTGTTTACGTCTCCGTGACAACTCTTTTTTTTTTTTAATATTGTTTTAACACCCGTGACTTGGTCTGTTATTATGTCAAACTTTGTTCCCAGTTCCTACCCAGAAATAATGCTTTTTTCTCTCGGCAGCTATTTTACGCTTGCGTAAAACCTTGCTTGTTACTTATTTAAATCAAATATTGTTTATACATTTAGTTAAATTTAAGTAAAAGAATAGTAATAAGAATAAAAAAATATTTTTTTTAATATGAACATGAGTATAACACTCATGTTAATATATTTTATAATAAACCACCTTAAAGGTAAAGTTAGAGTTTCTTATAAGTACTTACCGTGGACAAGATGAAAGTAGTCTATCAAAGATAGGTTGAATCTTTTTTATCGTCGACATGCCGGATACTCCAAAGAATTTGTAAATTGATCTTTTCGGACAACTCGAAGTTACATTTATACTTAAATTGAAAATAATTTAAACATAATCATTTTACTTCGACTTTTTTATTTACTAATTACTATTCTTTTGCTTAAATGTAAAGAATAATGTAAAAGAAAGAGATTTAAATCAATAATAAAGATATTATTGTGTTTTTTCGCAACATTTGAATGTCTTTTCGGAGACGAGAAATCCAAAATATACTAAAATGGAGTATAGCTTTCTTAAACAAAAATTTAACTTTCTTTTTTTATTATTACTATTCTTTTACTTCAATGGAAAGAATGATTTAAAAAACAAACAATTTAGATAAATAATAAAGATTTGATACTGTGTTTTCGGATATTTCTGTTCTTTTCGCGAAAAGAACGTTCTTTTCGGTATCTAGTCAATCCCTAAAAAAATTATATGTTATTTTACCATGAACTATGAAAATCTTCCTCTGAGTTTACCTTTATTTTATGATAGACATCGTCATGCATAATATATATTTTCTACCTCGACAGAGACTTGAAAAGCTGTTTTTGAACACCAAGGGGAACACATGCTGTCTCTTGATGTAGTCACATCATTTCTTACATGTTCAATTGTTATTGCTAGTTTTCGGTTGATGATAAACGGTTTGGGTAAATAATTGTATGTATTATAAATTGTGGATGACGTGCATAAATGTGGAAATGTCAAATGGATGCTTGTAATTTAAACACTATTTTATTTATGAATGGGATTGGACAACAGACAGTGTCTATGTACGACCTTTCCCGTACATGTATCAAGGTAGATATAATAATTACATGCATGTCAAACATAATATAAAATATGGAATTGTAATACAGTTTGTATATATTAGTTTGATAATTAGTTTAGAATCTTTGAAACATTTGTTCCGTGATTGTTTAATATAACATTGTGTATTGTCAGAAAAAATCTAAAAAAGTGAAAAAAGAATAAACAGAAAAAAAATCATAATGGAAACACATGAGACATATATATATATATAATATATTGGTTATTACTTGAACATTATAATGGTTTTGGTATGAGTTTTTGAAAGAAAAAGTTAATATTAGAATTATAGACAATTACTTGGTTGTTTGTACATTGAATTGTCACTTATAGCTAGTGTTAATGGCTCTGACAACATGTGTTACCATGCATTATATGTTGAAACTTCTACAATCATACTGATGTTTTCTTAGCATGAATAAATTGTTATGCTGGTATTTCTTATTTGATGTTCCCTCGAAGTCCGTTATATGTGAGTTTTGAGATATAGTTAAATCTAAAAGACGTGTAGCTTACGGATACGCGAACCCACTTTAGGAAAGTTATGGTTTAGTTTAATAATATTTTATTGCAGATATGTTACAATACATCAATTCAACATCACAATATTCATAGCAGCTTATGCAAATGGATTGAACTACAAGTGTTAAAACAGTAATTACAGTTCTCGCCATTGTGGCTGAAAAAGTGTACGAGATTATCTGTTTGAAATTGTAACAATGCATTTAAATATGAACTTGATAAGGAAACACGTAGAAAAAAATCGAAATAACAACCATATCCACGTTCAGACTGGTTGAAACATAGCGAGAGTTGATATACATGATATAGACAGCATATCGGTTCAAAGTTAAAGATTTTGGAATCGTTTAGTATTTTTAATATAGTTTTGAATTTGAGTAATAGAATATGATTTTCCTCGTCCATTAGTTGGTCGATGCCGTATAAAAGTATCGTGTGTAGGGAAAGTTATGGTGGTCCTGGATGGTAGCTGTTGACTTGACAGTGTCAATGGCGGTCATTCTGGATGGCCACAACTTATGTCTACCAACTACTTCAACTGGACCCGAGATAAGGCAGGGCAGAGTTCTAGAACATTAAAAGTTATTCATATATCTTTTGTTTTATTTGTTATCAGAACAGTTTCAGCGATGCATGATTACATGTATAACGTATTTGTACACACATGCGTTATCTGACAGATATTGGGATAGGAAATCTCTAATTCTCGTAATACGTATCTAATTCGTTATTTTTTTTACAAATGTTAATATTAAACGTTGACTTTTTATGGTTAAAACTGAAAAGCTTTTTTTGGTACTTCTAATTTTCTGTTTGTTTTATTCTGTATACTGACACAAAATGTTAAACGACTTCTCATACATCCAAAGAAAGATTAAACAAATATTCAACAAGACAACGCGAAACTGACAAAATGGTCCAACAATAAACTGTTCCATCCTCTGTAATTATATCCTTTATAAATTATTCTCTTAAGATGTATGTCTATAACAGTGAATAAAACATGTTTAAGCCAAAAATGAACAAATCTAATCGCAGCTGATTAAACATATCGTATACACAATCAAATGTCATGGAAACACATTTCTAGTTTTGCAGGGCAAATGTTTACTCGTTGCGAAGTACGAATGTGTTCGCTAACATTGCAAAATGCGTGGCTACTTATTTTATCTTCAAATACATATGTCCCCGTAAGCGTCTTTTTTTTGCTTAGGGACACACGACCATCTTTTTTGTTTTGTTAAATTCGCAACGTCCCGTTAGTTTTTTCTACAGAACTTTCATACTGGGAAATCGTTGTTAATAATGTTTTGAATAGTTTAAAGCAACCACATATCGATGTGATTCATTTAATGCTTGATATCTTCTTCAAGATTGCCGTGTGTCCCTTTAAAATATAATACGCATGAGTGACTCCAGCAAAAATACGCCAGTATTTCTCTACTTTTAATCTAAGATAATTGATGACACCCAGGTCAAAATGCAATTATTTAAAATTGCCGTCACATAATATGAGGTTATTTAACAGTGTTGAGTACAATCCTGAATTCTGTTGGACGTGTACAAATATGGATTCAGTCTGCTGGGTACGAGTCCAATTGAATTCAGTAGTATACTCAACGCGTTTAAATGACCTATTTTTTCACACCCCACTAAATCTAACCAAATGAATTCCAACTCTGTTATTAATTGAACAGAGCAAAAACAATTCATCTTTCAACATTTATTAATTTTATAAAATGTAATTGGAAACAGATACGTAAAGTATCAAAACAGTACCATTTCAATTTCAATTAAAATTAAAGCATTACTGACTTGTTAATTTTTATTGTGAGAGTATTCTCCCGTAGTACAAATATGGAATATGGGACTCCACGTCTAATCCCATAGTACAATTATGGAATATGGCTTTTTTTGGACCTACTGAATATATATTAATTGGACACTAGATATCAGATGGAGTACAATATGAAACTAATATAATTTTTTTTTTATTAAAGCAACTGTTTTGAGTACACTAGTGAAAATATGGGATTGTCACATGGTGAACATTTAAAAAATAAGCATGCAACCACGTAAGCAATACATACACATAAGCATAATGAGACACTTAATAAAACTAAACAAGATATCTTAAGGCATAAGTATGCAGACACATAAGCAAAACAAAATAAAAATAGCACATCAAACATAGCAGCACATTTAGACACAATAAGAAATGAGGGAATATTAACTCATATAACTCGGCCCCGTTTGGTCACGGGGCAAAGAATACGGCCACTGCAGATCCCTTTGGAGGGGTAGGCAGAGGGGTAGAATCCCCCCAAATTCATGTTCATTTTATCATTTTTTGTTCATGTTCATTAAAGGTCTTCATCATGATCCCTGCATTGTTTCAGGTGCTATCTCGCTCGCATCAAAAGAGCAGTGTCAGAAAAACAATAACGTGGCTCCAGCGTAAATGGAGTTTCTACGATAGAATTTGCAGCAACTCTGCAGTTCAGGGTGAGAAGGTTTTAGGCCCATTTTCCATATTTTATCTCGATGTACATGGAAGATGAGCCTGGCATGTTCATGCCTGCTAGGCGCCATATAACCTTTTCATGTGTTGTGCGCCTTAAAACCCCAATTCAATTCAATTCTATAGTTATATATATACCAACACAAAAACACAATAGATCAAGCAAGCAAGCTCATATTTATCCCATGGTTGGGCAACATACAAACTAGACCACCATGAGGCAAACATATGGGTTTTAAGAGCAAAACAAAGCAACACTAGGTACACATGGCACACTTATTGCGGTTTCTCAAGAATGTTTTCATATATCTGAAATTATAGTTTGAATTTTTTAAAGTAATATGATTTTGAATATATTGTGTGGAGAGTTTATTTATGCATTTATAAGTTTCCATGGCAATGCATTTTAATCTACTCAGATGAAGAGTGGTTATTTTAACTCGCCCCAGCAAATCCTCATATGTGGCTCTGTAATCACTGAATACTATTACTTAGTTGGAGTTTTTCAATATTATCAGCGTTGCTTTTACTACAAAAATGCCAAACCAATGGACAGAAGTTAAAATTGCATCTTATAAAATATTTTAAAAAATACTTAGCTTAGAGTTTATTGTTAAGAATTGCTTAAGTCTTTGTAAAACTTTTAGTTGTTTAGCTGGTTTTTTACGCATAGTGGAAATTTGTTTATCAAAAGTAAGTAGATAGTCAAGTCCAACACCGAGGAGTTTTACTTCATCTTCACATTTTATTTCCTGGTCGTCGATTTTAAATGATTTTTAATTTCATTTTGAGATTTGGCTCCAACAGAAATTTGTCAAGGTTTGCCTGCATCTGGTTTATAGCGAACCAGTTTATAAGGACTTTGCTTTCGCGCTCTAATGTGGACTTCATTATTGTGGGGTCTTTATGGCAGCAGGATAGCGTGTTATCATCTGCATAATTATACACAAGTAAGGACAACCAAATACTGGTAACATATATTTCGTTTTGAGGCGAGCCGGTGTGGAACGGCCTGCCAAAAGATATCTGATCAGCCAAGGATTACAAGGAGTTTGCTAGCCAGGCTGATCCGCACCTGGACCGGACCTAGATAATGTTTCCAGCATCCGTGTTTAGCTTTTCGTACGCAGCTGCGTATCTGCATATAGGCTCTTGTTGTCAATTACGTTTGAGTATCATTATAATCGTTTCTCTTTTTTTAATGTTCCCGTCAAATGTCGTGGAAGTTCTCAACACCGTATCGACGCCGTGACTCAACTTTATTTAGGTTGTTACGTATATGTTCGGAGTCAGTTATTAATATACGCGAATATGAGATACTTTCTAAAGCTGCTGACATTTTCTGCGCATTTGGATAGAACCTAATTCGCTGAAATATCAATTCCTATATGTTGTCCCAAGGACAGGAAATGAAAATGTCACGTGATTTATCAAATAATGTACAGTGCAGTTTTACCTCCGTTATCGATAAATCCAATTGTACATTACATTTATAGTGCAATTACTTCCCTTAGTTATAGAACCGACGCATGTCTAAATATTTTTACACAGAGTTTGCAATATAGATTGTTTACATGCCAATATATGTAGAAGGAAGTAGTTTAGATAGTGAGGCCGAGGGTACCAGCACAGTTTCCCAGAGCGGGCTTCACACCCAAGTAACTGTAAAATGTGTCGGCCATGGCTGTTAACTCAAGTACACCATCATTTACAAAAATCTAAATGATAGCATACTCTAGGAAACTATCGCTGATACTTCTCATCCCCCACCCCCCCCCCCCCCCCCCCCCCCCCCCCCCCGACTTCTCTACACTATATATACAACCTTACCACAGCACCTTATTAAAACAAGCTAATTTCTCTTATTCAAAAAACATTAGCTAGAGAAAATACTACATTTTTGGCATGTAATAATATTACTCAAAATATTTTTTACTAACGACAGTTTAGACAATTATTAGCTCGACTATTCGAAGAATAAGAGAGCTTATGTTATCAACCCGGCGTCGGCGTCCCACATCAAGGTTTGCGTGTAAGCTGTGTTTATAAGTCTATATCTCTTACATTTCTTATCCTAGCACAACCAAATTTGGCCATTGGCGTTCTTATAGCATTATCTTAAGGACTGCATAAGCAATTTTGGTTCCTGTAACCCATGGGCTCCCTTGGAACCCAAACTATGATAGCCCTTAAAATTGTCTATTTCACATCAAATTGTGCGCGTAAGCTGTGTTTACAAATCTCTTACATTTCTTGTCCTAGCCGAACTAAATTTAGGAATTTGTTTCCTTATATTATGTTGTAAAGGTTTGCCTAAGTAATTTTGTATTCTGCAAATTTTGGGCTCCCATGGAACCCAAATTGTGATGGCCCATATAATGTGCAATAAAGGCAGATCTAGGTTTGCATAATTTTGGTTTGGGATTTCTTATAGCATTATGCATCTTATTCATACTTCACCCATATTGGGGCACGGGCTCCCTCCTCCACCCCCACCCCACTCCCTCCACCGCAACCCCCTTCACAACTTTTTATTTTTTTTACATATTTCTGTGTTGTTTTAGTAAATTCTTACACATAGCTTCTTATACATATATGTTGCCCCCCTTCCCGCCACGCCTCTCCACCCCACCAACCCCACTTGGAACTCATATATATATTTTTTACATATTTATGTGTTGTTTTAATCAATTCTTACACATATATGTTGCCCCTCGCCCCACATCCCCGCCTGTCCCCCCACACCCACTCGAAACTCAATATATACTTTTTTTTTTTACATATTTCTGTGTTGTTTTAGTCAATTATTACACATAGCTTCTTACACATATATGTTGCCCCCTCCCCCTCCCGCCTCTTCCCACATCCCCACACCCACCCCACATATTTCTGGGTTGTTTGTGTCAATTCTTACACATAGCTTCTTACACATATATGTTGTCCCCTTTCCCCCCACCCCTCTGCCTCTCCTCCCCTCTCCCCACCCACCCCACTCGAAACTCATTGTTTTACCTATTTCTGTGTTGTTTTAGTCAATTCTTACACATAGCTTTTTACACATATATGTTTCCCCATCCCCCGCTCTTCCCCCGTACCCCCACCAACTCGAAACTCGATTGTTATTATTTTTTATATTTCTGTGTTGTTTTTGTCAATTCCTAACATAGCTATGTCACCTCCTCCTCCACCCCCACACAACCCCTCCCGACCCCTCCCCCCATCACTCGAAACTGGAATATTTTTATTTTTATTTTTTATACAGTTTTGGTCAATTCTTACATAGCTTCTTAAACAAATATGTTGCCCTCATCCCCACACCCGCTTTTCCCGCACCCCACCTCCCCACTCCCACTCAAAACTCGATTTTTTTTTACAAATTCCTGTGTTGCCACCGCAAAATCCACTCCCCCCCCCACCCCACCACACCACCAACCCCGCCTCCACCCACCCACCAAACTGGAAACTCGATAATTATTAAAACAATCTTCATATTTCTGTGTTGCTTATGTTTGTCAATTCCTACACATAGTTATTTTGCCCCCTCCACCACCACCACCCCCAAACTCGAAACTGGAATATTTTAACTCCCACTCAAAACTCTTTCTTTTTTACATATTTCTGTGTTGTTTTGTCACACATGCTACCCCTACCCCCCACCCCACGTATTCCCTCCTCACTCCACTCGAAACTCGAATATTTGTAATTTTTTTTATTTTATTTTACATATTTTTGTGTTGTTTTGGTCAGTTCTTACACATAGCTATGTTTTAAAATGACATCAATTTTGGATTAAAACAGATAAAAATAAAAATATTTCACACATAATTTTATATCGGCCCGAGTTTCTATACAAGCCCCGTCCTCCAACCCCACCCCACATTGTTTTAGCCTTGTTTTCTGAGGGTATATACTAGCTATATAATTCATTATTCTCTGAAAAATCGAATAATCGAGCTGCGCTGTTCTCCGACAGCTCTTGTACTATGTGGACTTGCTATGAAGTTTGTGAAGCACTCATCTTCCTATTAGATAATATTTTCGTCAGGTATGGAACCACCGTTTATAGACAAATTGTTGGTATCCACATGGGTACGAACTGTGCACCACCTGTCGCAGATTTGTTTTTATTTTGCTATGAAAGAGAAATGACCCTATCATTTTGCAACGTACTGCATTCTTGGTGGTTGACCCTTTTACAGTTCGCCACTATGATTTCCTCTTTAATTGTACGATGATCGGACAGGCTGTGCACCCTATGATGACGCCTACATAAAGCCCATTGGGACGGTGGCGTTTGATGTTTGTCTATGATCTTTCTTGTCATGCCCTTAATGGTTTATTCTCTTGTTGCTCTGGCTTCTGACAAGTCATTGAGTATCTTCATTGTGGCTTTCTAGGCTATTGTTTGTTTGTATTATATTTACCTGAGAATATTTGTGTTTTACTTATATTGCCTATTGATGCTGCCTTGTTGGTTAGAGATTAGATCATGGCGGGGATTTCTTTATTTACACTGTCCTGTTTTAATGGGATGACAGTAGGGTAAGTGTGAGGTTTGGTGCACCCTAGAACCGATTTAAACCCCCTTATGTGCCACTGACCGTACTAAGGCGGTAGCCCTATTGTCAACACTTTTGTGTTTGTGATGTCGTTTGCATTTATTATTACTTTTGCCTTCTTGTTTGTCTGTTTGCGTGTTTGTTTATGTGTTTTGTGGTTGAATGTCATCATTGAATGCTACTTTCCCTGTCCGATCTTTTTATATTTCTTGTTACATATAATGCATGTAAACGGCTTTTCACCCGTAAGTTTTAAGTTGTGCTTATTGTGAACGTCTCAGACTGAACACCTTGTTACCTAATATACAAATTGATGGTGTCTCTTCAGTGTGTATTAAGTTGTGTCTCTTGAGATTTCTTAGTTGTGTGAGTGATTTATCACATACAGAACATGTTGAGCTTCTCTCCTGTGTGTATTAACATGTGTTCATTGAGACGTCCTAGGTGTGTGAATGCTTTATCACATACTGTACATGTATGCGGCCTCTCGCCAGTGTGCATTAACATGTGTCTATTGAGATTCTCTCCAGTGTGCGTTAACATGTTTTTTGAGATGTCCTAGCTGTGTGAATCATTTATCACATGTTGAACACGTAAACGGCTTCTCGCCAGTGTGAATTAACATGTGAATATCGAGATGTTCTAGCGTTGTGAATGATTTATCACATACTGTACATGTATGCGGTTTCTCTCCTGTGTGTATTAACATGTGTTTATTGAGACATCGTAGTCGTGTGATTGATTGAACAGATAATGTACATGTATGCGGCTTCTTTCCTGTGTGTATTAACATGAGTTTATTGAGACTTTCTATCTCACGGAATGATTTATCACATACTGTACATGTATACGGCTTCTCTCCTTTATGTATTAATATGTGTTTATGGAGACTTCCTAGTAGTGTGAATGATTTATCACATAATGTACATGTATGCGGCTTCTCTCCTGTGTGTATTAACATGTGTTTATTGAGACTTCCTATTTCACGGAATGATTTATCACATACTGTATATGTGTACTTCTTCTCTCCTGTATGTATTAACATGCGTTTATGGAGACTTCATAGTAGAGTGAATGATTTATCACATAATGTGCATGTATGCGGCTTCTCTCCTGTGTGTATTAACATGTGTTTATTGAGACTTCCTATTTCACGGAATGATTTATCACATACTGTATATGTGTACTTCTTCTCTCCTGTATGTATTAACATGCGTTTATGGAGACTTCCTAGTAGAGTGAATGATTTATCACATAATGTGCATGTATGCGGCTTCTCTCCTGTGTATATCAACATGTGTTTATTGAGACTTCCTATATCTCGGAATGATTTATCACATACTGCACATGTATGCGGATTCTCTCCAGTGTGCATTAACATGTGTCCATTGAGATTTCCTATCTCTCGGAATAAGTTATCACATTCTCTACATATATGTGGCTTCTCTCCAGTGTGTATTAACATGTGTTGATAGAGATGTCCTAGCTGTGTGAATGATTTATCACATGCTGTACATGTAAACGGCTTCTCGCCAGTGTGAATTAACATGTGAATATTAGAGTGAGATGTCCTAGCTGTGCGAATGATTTATCACACACTGTACATGTATGCGGCTTTTCTCCAGTGTGTATTAACATTTGTTTATGGAGGCTATCTTTACGTGTAAATGACTTGTTACATACAGCACACATAAACGGCTTCTCGACCGTGTGTGTACGCATGCGATTTTCAGCATCGACGTGACGTTTGAATATCTTGTCACATTCTGTACATGTAAATGGCTTCTAGCATGACATGTCGCACTCTTCACAACTGAAAGGTTTTTCGTGAGTGTCTATACGCCTGTGTTGGTTTAATTTTGATGATGTAGTAAGCTTTTTCTAACAAGCATGTAATTAACAGATATATTGCCAACACTACACTGAGCATGGCTGTCTTTATATTGTCTGAATCATTACATGATGTTTACTACTGCGGTTGTGTAAACCACGTTATGCTTTACTGCAGTAGGTCACTACGCACACATAAAACATTGCGATTGCCTATACCGATTTTATGTACTGTATTTTTTATTTATATATAGTCGTATTACAATCTAACACACCAGACTCCGTGTCCAGTTTACTACCGTAATGTCAGTTTTACTATCGTCATGTCAGCTGAATTTCCACGCATGAAGACACGTAGTATGACCGAAATGTTGACAGTATAGTTTAAATCAACACTCTGTGGCAGTGTAATCGACCTTACTTTATATGCATGAATTCATCCTTATGGAAAGCGTCTTTAAATTCGGTTATTACCACCACCTGAAAGAAAAAGAATTTCACATTCCATTTAGTTGCTTCTCAGTAACATGCACGTGACCAGTTGTCAACGCCAACGAGTATGAAACAACTTAACTGATTATATAAACCAGCTGAATAAAGGTTAATCAATGAATAACAACTGACCTAACTTAGGAAACATCTTGATTCTGAAAACATGAGGAAATATCTTTCCAACTCGAACAAATATAAATTAATGTATAGTGTGTCTTTGTCCATGATAAGATGCAAGACTTCGAAGTGTCGACAGAGAAAGACACGTTTCTGTTTTTTATTGCTCAACGTTGCGTAGACATGCATGTCATGTGTAAAGACTTGGACAATTCTTGCTACGATCGGAATCAAACCGGGTGTGTATATCAACGGATCGGTATGGTCAACTTTTTGACATTTTTACATGCCGGATGGCAATGGACAGAGAATAGTGCACTGTTGTTATATAAACAATATGGCCATTAGCTACACATGTTGCACGCTGAGGATGAATGAATAACCCATTTCACCGGTACTTAGGAAATCTCCGTACAATGTTCGGAAAATGTTCGGAATGTCAGTCACATGGCGCAAAGTCACATGGCTTCAAGAACTAATCAGATGCTCGTAGTCACCGAAGTATCAACAATTACAAACTAACCAGTTCAGTGTTTATATATTGAAAGTATGCGTATTCGTTCGCTAGAACATCGCAACCATTAGTGATATTCTATACAGAAACCATATTGACTTATTCATTGGAAACTATATCGAATTTCAAGGCTACACGAACACATGTTGAATTGTTTACATTGGAGCATGTGCGCGTAAGTTGGAACAGATCTTACGATAGAAATATTCATTGTTTTCTGACAATCCCGTTTTTGAATTGTATCAATAAACACGCTTCATTTTTGTTTTTCTACCATACAGATTAATACGATATATCGTTCATGTGTTCAAGTTATTATGGTCTGACAGTTAATAACAGGTTTGTATTGTTATGGTCTGACAGTTAATAACGTGTTTGTATTGTTTTTTTTAATTTACATTGGGAACCGTTAAAATAAATATTTAATGTGCCTACCAGTGTTTGATTGGTCGATCTATTTGGCTACTCGGAGACAGCTTGTTACTATCCGTGATCGTTCGGCAAATGTCGGGGTGAAATGGGCTATTCCTTTTCAGCGGAAGACTACAGCACATCATGTAGTCTTCGTATGACGTAATCAATATGAATTCCTTTTAGATAAATTCCAGATATGTTTAAAACAAGTGAGCGAGATATTACGAATGGAACCCATGTCTACGTGAACATTTGACGATTTCTCTGGACACAAAAAATAAATGGCGGAGATTCCGCTGCCGATTCGGTGAATGATTCATTCTCAATAATTGTGTACGTTTTCTATTTTGTGAGTCCGACACTGGTAAGATTTTTTATTTTTTTTAAAGACAATAACAATTTGACGTTGTTTTAAAGATTAAAAAATCCGCCAAATTTGACGCCATTTGGTGTTGACTATATGTACGTAACTGTTAGGTGCATCAGAAATGAAATAGGGACACGATATGAAAAAGTAGGTCAAATGAAAAGTTGCTCTTGTTTTTACATTTGTAGCATGGTCACAGACAATTTTCTTTGTTCAGACACAGTGTAAATCGTTTAATTGAAAATAAGACCTGTCAGAATAACTGTGAGAATAACAGTGAGAATAACAGTTAGAATAACTGAAATAGAGCTGAAATGAACATGCTACAAAAAAATAGAGTATGGTTTCATCTCGTTGGTTATTTTAACGCCAACGCCCATCTCGATGTTTAAGTGAACCAACTCAATGAAACCATACTCTATCTATTACAAAATGTTATATTCCAACTTTGTAAACAAAACACAAGCAAATTCATAGAATCTAAAGGGACAATGTCCGTAACTTTTTGCTTATAAAACAAAAAATAATTACATTTACAAACATAACACATCCACAATTATTGATTATTCACTAAATAAAACAAAGATTGTTTGACGGAATTAAATAGCTTTACAAAAAAATAAAAAATAGAGCCGCTTCGTGGGGTAACTCGTTACCAACACTAAAATTACACCCGCGGGTAATAAATAACATGTTAACTTTGCAATAGTCGACCTCGCTCCCAACTGAGCTAAATGGGCCATATATATTATGTAAGATGACATATTGTATAGAAAATCTATTGCGCTAAGGCTAATTAAAAACAATACCTGTGTTTCCGGTGGCCCGACCGACCCTATTTTTAAGGGGCCGACCCTAAAACTTTTTTTTTATGCAAAAATGAAAAATGAAAATTTAAAAAAAAAATAATAAAAAAAAAATGAAACAACCGGACGCCCCGGGTTCAATCCTCCGTGTTGCCACTGAGTTTCGTCGGGTGTTCTTGGGCAAGACACTTTCCCTTAGCCTCGTCAATCGTGGGGACGTATACCGTGCGGTCCCACAAGCACGTTAAAGAACCATAGGAATATATACGATAATAAGAGTAGGGCACGGTTCCCGGATTGATTCCTATGTATCCCTCCACTCTCTCTGGGGCGGCTCTAAATAACCTATACTGTGTTCATGAGCCGTTAAACAACATTCAACTTCTGAACAATCATTTATCACATAGCTAACATCATGGAAGTGAAACATAACACCATTCTATATTTTCTGTAATCCACTGGGCACTGGCGGTATATGCAAATTATTACCAAATTACACAGCAAAAGTGGAAAATATGTAGGTTAGCCATATGATTTGCCTGGAATGTCATATGATACATTCAGTTTAACGTTTTCTTTCAGGAAAACAATGCGATGCTAATTAACTATTAAACTATTTAGTAAAGGGCATGTTAAACAAAGGTCTTCTGGTTTAAAGTGTCCTATTATTTGTAACATGAGTAATTTAACTGTGGGCTGTCTTATATCGAGGTATAATGAAGACAACATCAGAGAAACGTTCAGTTGTATCATTAACTTGTATGGGGCTTATGAGATAAATGGAATCTCGCAATATCTTGCTAAAAAAAAAGGCAAAAAAATAAAATAAAAGTGCCTACCGACCTACCCTATTTTTTGCAGAGCTTGCAATAAGAAACACACTTTTTTTTGGCCTAATGGATGTCACATGATCAGCACACACGGTAAATATTGTGAGTCCCTCATTGTTTACAAATAAATAATAAACAAACAAATTCAAACTCACGAATGTATTACTGCCGACTGATCTGGGTCTATGGTAATGTTTAAATGGTTAATGAATAAAAATCAGACAATTATATCAGACAGTTATGTAGCTACGCTTGATATCTGCTTACTTACGGACAGTGTCCCTTTAAATCTCTACCAGATGGGTCCAGTTGTTCGAAGATCCTTGGTTAATGTAAACTTTCGAAGTATATTTTTTCATCAGTTTTTATTTTGCATATTGAATTAAAACGTTAAAGGGCAATAACTCCTGTAATCTGTAAATGCTTTAACTACTATTGCTAACATCAAGTTTGATGTACATAGGTCGAGTGGATTTTGAGGAATACAATATTTCTAGCGGATTATGTGGAATACGTGACACGGTGTATGGAAGACAATTATAAAACATAAGATGCTTGTATATAATTGTTTTGGTTTGTTTTTCTCCTTCCGCATGTGACTACAAATGGATCAATTGCCCCGTTTACCGAATTCAATGTAACATGTAATTTCAATATTTACATCAATGTATGGCTATCTGTCATCTTCATTTAAATTAAGTCTAGATGACACATAGCCATACATTGATGTAAATATGTTATACAACAAAACATATATTCCCCAGAAGAACCGCATGAAACAATACTTAAACAGATTTAACAGGAGCCCTAATTTATTGAACTTGCATATCTTATATGAAGCATAAAGTCACATTAAAACTGAAGTGAATTGAATTGGGTTTTAAGGCGCACCAACACTTGAAAGGTTATATGGCGACTAACAGGAATGAGCATGCCAGACTCATCCTCCATGTACATCGAGATAAAATATGGAGTATGGGCAAAGATCCTTCTCACTTGCAGAACTACAGAGTTGCTGCAAATTCAATTGTAGCCACTCTATCTATGCTGGAGCCACGTTTATTGTTTTTCTGCCACTGCTCTAGTGATTTGAGCGAGTTTTCCTGAAACAATGCAATGGTCATGATGAATACCTTTAATGAGCCAGAACAAAAAATGAACATTAATAGAGGGGTGAGGGGGCTCTACCCTCTGCCTACCCCTACAACGGGATCTGCAGTGGCCCTATTATTTGCCCCGGAACAAAACAGGGCTCCCGGAACCACGCTGGGCTACACACATTTAAGTATAATACATAATAAAATATATTCACCTATTAAAGAGAGTACATCAGGATTTGGGGCCAAATTTGCTTAACAAAACAAAAACGTATGCAATTACCAATTTAAAACGTGAAATAGTTCATCGATATAGATGTTACGTTAACTGTTTCCTATAATCCAGCGCAATAATTAAAACATATAATTTACAAGTCTTAAACGACCATAGACAAATCCCCAACTTATAAATAGCTGCCACTCGGAGCAAATCTGTGTTATCTACACATGACACATTTGCAATACATTGCGATTTATTTTACCTCCAAGTTTAAAATATATATCCCTGGCACGTAGTGTTTTATGGCTCATTTAGATTAATTTGATATATAAATGATGTATTTGAACAATTCTAAAAGTAATAACAATCCTGATGTCCTTCCTTTAAAACCATAAACTGTAAATTATCACAATTATCACTTACCAGATTTGTCATGGCTTAATGTATAAAACCATTTTAGAATGGTTTCAAATTTGCACTAACCTTAATTTAACAGGTATTCCACACCGAGTTCGCGTCATTCATTCCAGATGGAAGGTCACGAGACTGGCTGCATAACATACGTTGTACGTCAAGCATGTTACCTTTTAAATTATCGGCATAGAAACCCTGTCAGTACTGATCCTCTCCAAGTATGATATATAAATCCGGATTAAAACTAAAACATAGCATGTTTCCAAAACTGTGTATATCAATTGTCAGAAATGAACTTCTGAACCAGCCTAGATTTCACTTGGAATATATTACAATTTCCGACATCTCACGTACCAGCCTGGTTTCACAAGTGACTATAGTATCATTTTTATATCGGGTTGTATATAAAAACAAGAGGCCCAAGAGGGCCTGTAGACGCTCTACTGTGTAAAGATGTCATATTTAGCCTTTTCCTATATAAACTTTTGTCGCCACGGCGGCCATTCTGATTATTGCAAGAAAACAAAAAACACTTAATAGACGCCAACCATTGTGATAAAGATTCAACAAAATCCTTCAAAAGTTTCAGAGAAGATTTCATATTTAACATTTTCCTATATAACTCTATGTAAACCTTGGGTCACCATGGCAACCATTTTGATTATTCGATGATAACGAAAAACACAAATTTGATAGAGGCTATCCCAAGGTACAAGTATATGATATTTCACTGCAATGAATTAAGTGGTTTCGGAGGAGATGTCGTTGGAAATCTCTTTAGATTTGACCTAATTTTAGCCATGGTGGCCATTTTGGATGGCTGACGGCCGCGAAAAATATAAATCTGAGGAGGACTATCCCAAAGATCAGTGTGATTAGGTTTCATCAAAATCCTTCAACCGGTTTCAGAGAAGATGTAATTTTTAGCCTTTTCCTATATAACTCGATTTAAATTCTGGGTTGACGCGGTGGCCATTTTGATTATTCGACAATAATGAAAAACACAAAATTGATAGAGGCCAACCCAAGGAACATGTTTATGATATTTCACAAGAATGGAATAAGTGTTTTCCGAGGACATGTTGTTTGAAATTTCCTTAAATTTGACCATAGACATGGCGGCCATCTTGAATGACTGGCGGCCGCAAAAACATAAATCTGAGAGGGTCTATCCCAAATATCACGGTGATTAAGTCATCAAAATCCTTCAAGCGGTTTCAGAGAACCTTTTCCTGTATAACACTATGTAAACTTTGGGTCGCCGTGGTGGCCATTTTGATTATTCGACGATAACGAAAACACAAACTTGATAGAGGCAACCCAAGGAACATGTATATGATATTTCACAAGAATGGAATAAGTGGTTCCGGAGGAGATGTTTGAAATTTCCTTAAATTTGACCTAATTTTAGCCATGGTGGCCATCTTATATGACTGGCAGCCGCAAAAAAACACAATTCAGGGAGAAACTATCCCAAAGATCATTGTGATTTTAGTTTCATTAACATCCTTCAAGCGGTTTCAGAGAATATGTAATTTTTAACGTTTTCCTATATAACTATATATAAACTTTGGGTCGCTGTGGCGGCCATTTTGATTATTCGACGATAACGAAAAACGGAAACTTCATAGAGGCCAACCCAAGTTACATGTTTATGATATTTCACAAGAATGGAATATGTGGTTTTGGAGGAGATGTCGTTTGAAATTTCTTTAAATTTGACTTAATTTTAACCATGGTGGCCATCTTGGATGACTGATGAGCGCGAAAAACATAAATCTGAGAGGGACTATCCCAAAGATCATGGTGATTAAGTTTCATCAATATCTTTCAGGCGGTTCAGAGAAGAGGTAATTTTTAACCTTTTCCTTTATAACTCTTATGTAAAACACATCTCCTCTGAAACCTCTTATTCCATTCTTGTGAAATACCATATACATGTTCCTTGGGTAAGCCTCTATCAAGTTTGTGTTTTTCGTTATCGTCAAATAATCAAAATGGCCGCCACGGCGACCCAAAGTTTACATAAGAGGGACTATCCCAAATAGCATTGTGCTTAAGTTTCATCAAAATCTTTCAGGCGGTTTCAGAGAAGATGTAATGTTTAACCTTTTCCAATATAACTCTATGTAAACTTTGGGTCGCCGTGGTGGCCATTTTTATTATTTGACGATAACGAAAAACACAAACTTGATAGAGGTCAATCCAAGGAACATATATATGATATTTCAGTACAATTGAATAAGTGGTTTCGGAGAAGATGTCGTTTGATTTTTTCTTAAATTTGACCTAGTTTTAGCCATGTCGGCCATCTTGGATGACTGGCGGCCGCGAAAAACATGAATCTGAGAGGAGCCCTCCCAAGTAACATTGTGATGAAGTTTCATCAAAATCCTTCGAGCGGTTTCAGAGGAGATTTCGATTTTATAAAATTGCTGACAGACAGACGGACGACGGGCGAAAAATGATCGCATAAGCTCGCTAGGCCTTTGGCCAGAAGAGCTAAAAAAAAATCAAAAAAAATCTGGTAAAGTTTGGTAAAGATCAGAAGAAAAACTGAAGGCCCTATCGCCTTAAGAAGGCAAAATATAGCGTATTTAACGAAGTCAAGGGCCATAACTAAGCTGTTACTGGTCCGATTTGGCTGGTTTTCTAACTTGTCCGAGTTTTTATTGACATTAACAATCTGGTAAAATTTGGCAAAGATCGGATGAAAAATGAAGGGCCATAACTCTGCTGTTACTGGTACGATCTGGTTGGTTTTCGACCTTATCTGAGCTTTTATTGACACTAACAATCTGTAAAGTTTGGTAAAGATCGAATGAAAGATGGAGACCCTATCGTCTTAACGAGGCAAAATATAGCATTTTTAACTAAATCAAGGGCGAAAACTTCGCTGTTACTGGTCTGATCTTGCTGGTTTTCGGACTTGTCCGAGCTATCATTGACATTAACAATCTTGTAAAGTTTGGTTAAGATCGGATAACAAATTAACGTCTTATCGTCTTAACGAGGCATAATTTAGCATTTTTAACTAAATCAAGGGCCATAACTCCGCTGTAACTGATCCGATTTTGCTGGTTTTCAATCTTGTCCGAGCTTTCATTGACATTAACAATCTGGTAAAGTTTGGTAAAGATCAGATGAAAAATGAAGGCCCTATCGTCTTAACGAGACACAAGTTAACGACGGACGACGGACGGACGACGAAAGGACGACGGACAAATCGGCATCCCATAAGATAAATAGTATGGCTGGTTTCCACACAGGGTAAGGTACATGTATCAGGATGACAGTTCATCAAATAGTTTGTCATGTATGTATGAATAGTGGATACTGTATGTCTACTTGACAGGGGTTATACCTGTTGCTGTATTACCTCATCTCGTATACTATTGCGGGTAAATGAACGAATGTGTCATTTAAAATCAGTTTACTGGACAAATACTTTGATCCACAGACTACTCTTACATGTTACCTCTCTTCTTCTTGAGTCTGCATGGACGTTTTAAAAATCAGTATGTTAAATACTTTATACACACACGTCGTTACCATCTGTCCTTATATATTTCATGACTTTGAATCCATTGTTCCATATGATACACTTGACCAAATTGGTTGTTCAGATACACATATCCACTCTGATGTATATATGCGCATATGCCTGTTAAGATTGCCTGACGTGGTAAATCGTTTACTGCACACGCTACACTTATATGGTGTCACTCCTGTATGTATGCACATATGACTGTTAAGCTTGCCTGAGGCGGTAAATCCTTTACTGCACATGCTACACTTAAATGATGTCTCCCCAGTATGTACGCGCATATGCCCGTTAAGATTGGCTGACATGGTATATCGTTTACTGCACACGCTACACTTATATGGTGTCACTCCTGTATGTATGCGCATATGCCTGTTAAGATTGCCTGAGGCGGTAAATCCTTTACTGCACCTGCTACATTTATATGATGTCTCCCCAGTATGTATGCGCATGTGTGTTTTAAGATCGCCTGACTGTGTAAATTATTTACTGCAAACACTACACTTAAATGGTTTCTCGCCTGTATGTATGCGCATGTGTCTTTTACGACCACCGGACTCAGTAAACCCTTTACTGCACACGCTGCACTTGTATGGTGTCTCCCCAGTATGTACGCGCATATGACCGTTAAGATTGCTTGAACCGGTAAATCCTTTACTGCACATGCTGCACTTATATGGTGTCTCGCCTGTATGTATGCGCATGTGTTTTGTAAGATCGCCCGACTGTGTAAATTCTTTACTGCACACGCTACACTTATATGGTGTCTCGCCTGTATGTATGCGCATGTGTGTTTTAAGCGGGCCCGACTGTGTAAATCCTTTATTGCACACGCTACATTTATATGGTTTCTCGCCTGTGTGTATGCGCATGTGAATGTTAAGATGGCCTGACTGGGTAAATATTTTACTGCACATGCTGCACTTATATGGTGTCTCGCCTGTATGTATGCGCATGTGTTTTGTAAGATCGCCCGACTGTGTAAATTCTTTACTGCACACGTTACACTTATATGGTGTCTCGCCTGTATGTATGCGCATGTGTGTTTTAAGCGGGCCCGACTGTGTAAATCCTTTATTGCACACGCTACATTTATATGGTTTCTCGCCTGTGTGTATGCGCATGTGAATGTTAAGATGGCCTGACTGGGTAAATATTTTACTGCACATCGTGCACTGGAACGGCAATTGCTCTGTATCCATGTTTATTGAAAGACGACTTTGCATGTTGCTATGCTGTCGTAATGTGGTTTCTGAAACAAAACAATGTGCATACTCAATTGATCTTATGTAATAGTTTAGTTTTATATGTATGACGTAATTAATATCGTCTGCGTGTGACAAGCATATCGATAGAATCGATGGATGCTTTGTCTGAAATAAGCTGTATCAGTTGCCATAAAGTATACAGTTAAAGGAAAACTGTCCAGCATAACAAATGTATGTAGATCTTCTGATATGGAGGTCAAAAACAAACAGCTGCGTGCCCATTAAAAACAAGATATCGGGACCTGCCGGACGGATGTTCAGACAGACATACATACAGACGTTCAGAAGACCGACGTACAGACAGACGTACAGACGTTCAGCAAGACAGACAAACAAATAGAAAGACATACAGGCGGGCGGGCAATTGGGCGGGCGGGCGGGTGGGCGGGCGGGCGGACGGACGGACGGACGGACAGACAGACAGACTGCTAATTGCTCTCTATCACTGACGTTTCATTGCGGTCCAATTAGTAGTTTTCGAGGTATGCTCCCTCTATCACTGTGTGAAGTTCCCGAACTCGAATTATAATTATGAGAATATAATTACAAAGGGTAATAGTTATAGTTCTTGTTTTCTGCACTTCAACTCATTGCCCTCCATCACTGTGTGACGTTCATTGCAGTCCCATAAGTAGTTACTGAGTTATGCTCCGGATAAGAAATATAAGTATAACATTACAAAGGGCATCACGATAGAGCTATGAGTCTCAAGTACCATTAAGTGACGTTTCACTGCAGTACCATAAGTAGTTTCTGGGTTATGCTCCGCTCCGGACAAGAATTATACGTATAACATTACAAATGGTAGTAACTCTAATTGGAATGAAGGCAGAGTTATGCTGGTCATGCATAGCACTTCCTCTCGTCGCCCAGATATCGTTGTTTGACAGTGTATTGCAGTACCATACGTAGACGAGGAATTTTAACAACTCTAAAAAGCAAATCAAGTGTACTAGGAAATAATAGTTCATTATTTGTAAACCACCACGTGCTATAGATGAACGTATTAATAGTCCGGCCTTGCCTCCGATGAACCTTGCAAAGTAGTCTATAGTTTTTTTTTCTGTTGATTTTATGAGATTTGGGTATGCCATTGAAGATTCCGAGTGATGCAACGGTTGCATCCTTGGACATTATGGAATATCCAAGATTGCGTCCAATATGGCCGCCAAAATATAACACAAAATATGATGTCGTTTCAATAATGTTTTATCTTGTGATTTAGAATGCTTTGTTAATTATGAGCAACGGATATCTATTAAGATGTCACAAAATGATAAGCTGTTACCATTTTCTATATTTAGATATCCAATATGGAGTCAAAATGGCGGAAAAAAACATATTTTCAACGCATAACCACATTATTACGTCAATTTTAATCATCGTTGCCGGTTGTTAGCCACATTATTATGTCAATTATAATATTTGTAGCCAGTGTTTTGCATATAAACTATATAAATACTTCATTTTGGCAATAAGTCTCGTATATAATAAATTATGTTAATTATATTAATTTTAATAACATAACTAAATTATTAATTACACTAAAGCATGATAGATTGAGCCTGATACTTCCATGTCATTGTTTTGAGTTTGACTGATGTTATTCAATTTTAATTACTTTGTCATATATCACTAAACCTATGTTCTACAGATGTAATGATGCCAATAATGAACAATTACTTCCCTTTGTTGCAAATCTGCCATTTATAAAGTAAGATATTATTTTCGAGCCATTTTGTTCTGGCAGTCTACATGTAAAGAAATAAATTTCAAACGAACTTTTTGATGACATTGAAGCGATAGCAGCGGGTAAGTATCTTTAATTTTATGCATGAATGTTGTGTTTTATAGTTTATTACAAAATACGATAAATACTAAAACAAAGAAATTGTTGTTTTGAAGTTAATAGAATAACCTAACATACTGGAATGCGTGTTGAGGATTTATAAATTTACTTTTCATATTATTGAACATTCATTATAACTCAAAACGCAAACTATTACAATTTCTCATTTCTTATTTTATAACATACAGTTACTTCCCCTTTTAATCCTAATTCGCCATTTGCAGAAATAATTACTCCCCTTTTTCCGTGTATTCACTGTTTGTACAAGTAGCGAGTATCTCCCCTTTTATTTATCTATCTTTCAATTAGCCAATCCCCTATACTTTACATACACTCTTTTTTCAGGATACATATATATATTCGATGGAACAGGAGTCAGCATGGCAGAATGTTACTTTAAAAAGGTAGACCGATGTCGTCACGAGGAGCAAACAAACCGATCTAAGCTAGGCCGGTCCAGCCCGGATAAACACTATTATAAACGCCAGCAGAAGTTATGGTGATGGACTGAGTGATGACTAGCAGTATAAACTTGAACAAGATAGTTCCACAGGTACTGTGTTTCGACGTACACGTCCCGCTTTCATTTAAATTTACACTTGAAGCGATCTGGCACAAGTGAAGATGGCAGTTCTGTATCGCCACCAAAGCGTAGAAAAAGGTTAGACACACCCAAGTTTATTCCACAGGAACATTGTGTATTTTGTTGCGAATCATGCCAAGTGACTGAAGACAAAAAGCATCCACAACGATGGAGACGAGCGTATCTTTTCAGAACAGTTTCTGTTCAAAAATCAGGTGAATATTAGAATTTAAAAAAGAAATACTGGACATCTGCAGTAGCAGAAACGATAAGTTAGCAGAAGAAATGCGTGGGAGAATAGAAGGTATTATAAGTGATTTGCATGCTGCCGATGCTCGTTATCATGTCGATTGTAGAGCTAATTTAACTGAAAGATGCTGAGGATAGGTTTGACGAATCGTCTGTTCACAAAGAAAAACTTAAAGGAAGGATTGATGCCGACACAAAAGACAGATTGTCAATCAGAAATAAGCTTGAACTTTGCATTGATCCATTGAAACCGGAAAGTCATCCAAACGATATAGTAAACATAGTTACTGCGAAGATAGCTCAAGCTACAGTCAACGTTGACACATTCTTAGAATTAGGAACAAAACAGATGAAAGACTTTGAAAATAAGTGGCCAGGAGGTTTCAACGACACAATATCCAGATCAGTTGTTACATAAGCAGAAACGAAGAAACACATCAAGGTGGCAGAGACGAAAGTATATGATACTAACCTCGTGTATTCCAGAGTAATGGGACTTCAGGCAAGCTCACGTGAGGTTGATATTAGGAATATATTATCACACGAATTAGCACCCGTTCCGGCATTCATGTTTGCTGATTCTGGTGCCGTGAGAATTGCGAAGTCGAAATCAATATTGAAGAACTTGTTGCAAAAGGAAATCTCATCCAGGAATATATATAAGGGAATACGAAGTACGATTATAGATGGATCGGCAATACTGTACATTATCCATTGTCCTGCGAATGGAAATGTCAGTCATTATGTTGAAAACTCCAGGAAGTATGTCGAATGAAAATTAGAAGCAACTAACGTATATTTGGTGTTTCACAGATACAGAGAGAACAGTACCAAAAGTACCACAAGAACAGCATGGGAAACGGGAGCAAGTAGAGTCCACCTACTGAATTTTGGATTGCCATTACCGCCACAGAATGTAATGCTCTCCGTGTCGGAAAACAAAAAGCAACTGATAGCATTAATTTGCAATGATCTCGTTAACAACACCGAGTTTTGTCAGAAGAATACTCAACGTGACAAACTGGTGGTTACGGGGGAAAACAGTAGCCCGACTGAGGTATTCAAAGGAACCGTGATAGAGCGGTAAGACATGAAAACGGATCACGAAGAGGCTGATAATATAATAGTATAACAAATGGTTAGGGTCGCCAAAGAAACACAGAAGGGTGTAGCCATCATATCGGATGATACATATGTGTTTGCCTTGTCATTGTATCATTACCATTCAGAAAACCTTTCAACGCCTGTCATCATGGAGTCACCTGTAAAGGACAGAACTGTTATTGACATCAAATCTACAGTTGACAACCATACAGACATAATTCCGAATATCTTATCCGCACACGCATTGTCTGGTTGTGATACAGTTGCTTGCTTGCCTGTATGGTATTGGTAAGGGGACAGTAGTAAAAACATTGAGAGCTGGACATACGTTACCGTTACCGTTACTCGGCAATCCAGACGTAGAAATAGACACATTTATGGAGGAATCAACAACCTTTGCATGTGCATGTTACGGATGTTCCGGTGTAAAATCTATGTGGGAACCTCAGCATAAAATATGGTCTCGGAAGGTAGGGAGAAGTTCATCCACAGCACCCAAACTTTGCTCACTA
Source organism: Cyrtodaria siliqua (assembly GCA_037043455.1). NCBI lineage: Eukaryota > Metazoa > Mollusca > Bivalvia > Adapedonta > Hiatellidae > Cyrtodaria > Cyrtodaria siliqua. The sequence continues at coordinate 140,527 of JAWPHD010004697.1, forward strand.
CCATCTACGACGGAAGCTTTCATACAAAACGTCAAACGAGCACACCTACAAGCGATGGTATGGAAGACGGCCCTTGAACCTTCACCACCAGATATAGATATTCAAGAGTATGGATATACCCGGGATGAAGCCTCACGAATGCTGGTTCCAGTTCCAGTCACTGTACCAGATGGAACCGAACTAGCTCCTCAAGAGATCCTAAAGCTAATTCGGTGTTCGTGTGCAAGTACAGAACCATGCTCTTCTATGCGGTGCAGGTGCAATCATATACTGCGCCGGTCAAGGCAACATGTGGATTAGAATCCCGAAATAAGTTTAATGAAGCTGTTACAAACTGTTAGTGTATATATGAATATATATTTCTCTACGTTACCATGTTAGGTAAATTAGATGTGAACGACACAATCTTATAATAGTTATAAATATTAATATTCCGTTTGGAATCTCAACTAATCTACTATAGTGCAACGTTTTATGCATCATATCATTCCATTTGTTTTCACTGTAGTCTCTTTATATAGCTTAATATATGGTAACGCAGTTAACGTATTTAAAGAACAGTACATAACGTTTTATATTGGAGCTGTTATGATGTCGTATTAGTTCATGCGTCATTTCGTCATACATTCCTTGCTTAGAATCATTCCTACTACATGATTGCTTTGCTGGCAATAATTATTCTAGTCATACATGTTTAGTTAAACAGTTAAACAGTTATTTCATTTTCTAACGCATATATGTCATAGTCACGTATGTTACATTAATATATCCTTTCCAGTTTGTTATACAGTATGTTTTGGAGTGAGAAAAATAACTTTACATTTATTTGATACAAATAAATGGGCTGATTGTGAATGGTTTTCATTATAACTCTTTCTATATGTTCTTTATATGTTTGGCGGCCATCTTCGATGCCATCTTGAACATTTCTAAATGCCCAATGATGCAGAAGTTGCATCACTCGGAATCGTCAATGGCATACCCAAATCTCCTAATTTCAACAAAGAAAAAAACTATAGACCACTTTGCAAGGTTCAAGGCCGATTTCCCAGATTACGGCCGGACTATAAAGAGAAATATAATAAATACAGAAAAGGAGATTCTTTGGAAGCAACAAACACAAAAAAGATATCAAAGAAGCAGGATCGGTTTTATAGTCTGTTCATGAGAGGTATAAACCTAACTCCGCCCGAGAAAACACACACACACACACACACACACACACACACACATTCACGTGACCTAGTTTTTGCAAGTTTGGTCAGCACGCCTATGAATATAGCAGATGCGATTCTATGTTCCAATTGTCTTGACTACCTTATCCTTTCCTCCTACACAAGAATGTTTTTGTCACTTTTATAAGTTTTTGTAACTACGTGTGTTGCTTTTTTTATCCAGGTCAGACCATTCGCAACATCTCGATCATAAGCTGATTGGCCAAGTTGTCGCGAATGGGGTCAAATATAAATGGATTTGGTATTCCGTACGTGAAGGCGACCTATAGTCTGTTTCAAAACATAAACTATTCCTCGGTCAAAGTAATATATCCAAAGCAATTACTTTATAAATAAAAGGACCAATAGTTCTTAATAGGCACTACGCCCCCCCAACCCACCCCCGCCTCCATCCCCACCCCACCCCACACACAGTTTTCACCCCAGTCATACATAATCGGTTAACATATATGTATTTAGTAACAAACTAATAACATATTGCTCATTTGTGAATATTACACCATGTCAAGTAAAATGTTAAAACAACTTTGCTCTTGTGTCATTGTTGTGATTTGAGTTAATAAACTATTGTGCTATTCTGTTCTCTGGTAGGGACTAAAATCAAAATGTAATCATCAAATAAGTTATCTTTTTAAAGTTTTGCACTTCTAGGGATACAATGGAATTAGGTAAATATTGGTGCAAAAAAACAAACTCGTTTAAATAATTCACACGGTTAGAGTACAGTAGGCCTAATTTCAGATTGTTTCTATCGTATAGCTAAAAGGACAAATCTAAATCAGGAACTAACTATACATTTGCCTTTCATTTTAAAATATATGGATTATATATCCCGCCCAATCCCACCCTCCATCCCCACTAATATACTAATACTTAGATATAGTGACTTAAAACCAACAGGTAAGCTTCTCTCCCTCGCGTGAGAGGAGATGATGCCTCAGTTTTATTATATGAACCATTCTGACCATACACATCCCTATGAAATATCAAAATCGATTTAATGAAAGCGACTGGAAACACATATAGATCTGCAGTAACATTGTTAAAGTAAACAATGTAAAAAGTTCATACCTTGTCGTTAATTGTTTTACTGTTCACCGCTTTGCTTTCCTCTTTAATTGTACGATGACCGGACAGGCTGTTGACCCTATGATGACGCCTAGCTATAGCCCATTGGGACGGTGGCGTTTGATGTTTGTCTATAATCTTTCTTGTCGTGCCCTTAATGGTTTATTCTCTTGTTGCTCTGGCTTCTGCCAAGTAATTGAGTACCTTCATTGTGGCTTTCTAGGCTATTGTTTTTTTTGTATTATATTTACAAGAGCATATTTGTGTTTTACTTATATTGCCTATTGATGCTGCCTTGTTGGTTAGAGATTAGATCATGGCGGGGATTTCTTTATTTACAATGTTCTGTTTTAATCGGATGACAGTAGGATAGGTGTGAGGTTTGGTGCACCCTAGAACCGTTTTAAACCCCCAATGGCCTACTTTGCCACTGAACGTTCCAAGACGGTAGCCCTATTGTCAACCCTTTTGTGTTTGTGATGTCGTTTGTATTTATTATTACTTTGCCTTCTTGTTTGTCTGTTTGCGTGTTTGTTTCTGTGTTTTGTGGTTGACTGTCCTCCTTGATTGCTGCTTTCCCTGTCCGATATTTTTATATTCTTTGTTAAACGATTGTGTGGTGTAATTTTGCCGTTATTTGGCGATTTAGTTTCTTTAAAGATGAATGGCCCTCTTTTTGTAGTATTATCAAATAACAAAAACTCTTAAACATCATATGAACTTTTCTTGATAGCCCCGGAGAGAAAAATATATTTAAAACCGCTACTAAGTTGTATGTAAAAATAAGTAGTATTTGCCTGAGGTAGATATGTGTGAATTGTAAATATCTATTGTTGAGTATTGATTTCGATTTAAATAAACATAAACATGTTCATGAAACAAAACATGGCCGGAGAACATTAATATTAAATAGTTGCTCTGAACGCTCTGATATGATATGTAAGTGGCAATATAGGGCGCATGATTTCTAGATCCAAAACATATACGATTGAATGTTTAATACTTGATTGCATTAACTTATGAACTATTATTATCATGTTTGTTTTTATTGTTTTTTTTATAAATAAACATAATTGGCTAATGAAGATTCAAAGAGTTCACGTGTAAATGGTCTAAACGATCGTGTTCTTCAGTTGATGCGTATCAAGACAAAAGTCCAAATAAAAACGTCCTGGACAAAGTAGAAAGTGTTTCCTCACGATCGTGTTCTTCAGTTGATGCGTATCAAGACAGAAGTCCAAATAAAAAGGTCCTAGACAAAGTAGAAAGTGTTTCCTCACGATCGTGTTCTTCATTTGATGCGTATCAAGACAGAAGTCCAAATAAAAAGGTCCTAGACAAAGTAGAAAGTGTTTCCTCACAATTGCCATCAACATTATTTATCGAGTGACTATCAGTACCGTCGATATGAAATAACAATAAGGTGTATATATGTATAATATGTTGTGACTGTCAGTACCGTCGATATGAAATAACAATAAGGTGTATATATGTATAATATGTTCCATACCTTAAAGCTGAAACAGTTGCAGCTGTTACATTGGTATAACATGATGAGATTTCCAATATGATAAAGTAATCTGTACATTTACTTATGGGATTGAAGCATTTAACGAGGTGAAGGCGATCAATAACGATGATTAAACGTGGAACTTATATAATGTATCTAATTCTCGTCTGACTGCCTCTTCCAGTTCTTTATATAGCATTACTGAGTAACAGTTATTATCTATCTGTATAGTTGTTGGTTTTGTGCGTGTTTGTGGTTGACTTTGGTCCTTGCTGTATAGTTGTTGGTTTTGTGCGTGTTTGTGGTTGACTTTGGTCCTTGCTTTATAGTTGTTGGTTTTGTGCGTGTTTGTGGATGACTTTGGTCCTTGCTGTATAGTTGTTGGTTTTTTGCGTGTTTTTGGTTGACTTTGGTCCTTGCTGTATAGTTGTTGGTTCTGTGCGTGTTTGTGGTTGACTTTGGTCCTTGCTGTATTGTTGTTGGTTTTGCGCGTGTTTGTGATTGACTGGTCCTTGCTGTATAGTTGTTGTTTTATGCGTGTTGGTTTTAGAACCGTTTTAAACCCCAAATGGCCTACTTTGCCACTGAACGTTCCAAGGCGGTAGCCCTATTGTCAATCCTTTTGTGTTTGTGATGTCGTTTGTATTTATTATTACTTTGCCTTCTTGTTTGTCTGTTTGCGTGTTTGTTTCTGTGTTTTGTGGTTGACTGTCCTCCTTGATTGCTGCTTTCCCTGTCCGATATTTTTATATTTCTTTGTTAAACGATTGTGTGGTGTAATTTTGCCGTTATTTGGCGATTTAGTTTCTTTAAAGATGAATGTCCCTCTTTTTGTAGTATTATCAAATAACAAAAACTCTTAAACATCATATGAACTTTTCTTGATAGCCGGAGAGAAAAATATATTTAAAACCGCTTCTAAGTTGTGTGTAAAAATAAGTAGTATTTGCCTGAGGTAGATATGTGTGAATTGTAAATATCTATTGTTGAGTATTGATTTCGATTTAAATAAACATAAACATGTTCATGAAACAAAACATGGCCGGAGAACATTAATATTAAATAGTTGCTCTGAACGCTCCGATATGATATGTATGTGACAATATAGGGCGCATGATTTCTAAATCCAAAACATATACGATTGAATGTTTAATACTTGATTGCATTAACTTATGAACTATTATTATCATGTTTGTTTTTATTTTTTTTGTTTATAAATAAACATAATTGGCTAATGAAGATTCAAAGAGTTCACGTGTAAATGGTCTAAACGATCGTGTTCTTCAGTTGATGCGTATCAAGACAGAAGTCCAAATAAAAACGTCCTGGACAAAGTAGAAAGTGTTTCCTCACGATCGTGTTCTTCAGTTGATGCGTATCAAGACAGAAGTCCAAATAAAAAGGTCCTAGACAAAGTAGAAAGTGTTTCCTCACGATCGTGTTCTTCATTTGATGCGTATCAAGACAGAAGTCCAAATAAAAAGGTCCTAGACAAAGTAGAAAGTGTTTCCTCACAATTGCCATCAACATTATTTATCGAGTGACTATCAGTACCGTCGATATGAAATAACAATAAGGTGTATATATGTATAATATGTTGTGACTGTCAGTACCGTCGATATGAAATAACAATAAGGTTTATATATGTATAATATGTTCTATACCTTAAAGCTGAAACAGTTGCAGCTGTTACATTGGTATAACATGATGAGATTTCCAATATGATAAAGTAATCTGTACATACACTTATGCGATTGAAGCATTTAACGAGGTGAAGGCGATCAATAACGATGATTAAACGTGGAACTTATATAATGTATCTAATTCTCGTCTGACTGCCTCTTCCAGTTATTTATATAGCATTACTGAGTAACAGTTATTATCTATCTGTATATGTGTTGGTTTTGTGCGTGTTTGTGGTTGACTTTGGTCCTTGCTGTATAGTTGTTGGTTTTGTGCGTGTTTGTGGTTGACTTTGGTCCTTGCTGTATAGTTGTTGGTTTTGTGCGTGTTTGTGGTTGACTTTGGTCCTTGCTGTATAGTTGTTGGTTTTGTGTGTGTTTTTGGTTGACTTTGGTCCTTGCTGTATAGTTGTTGGTTCTGTGCGTGTTTGTGGTTGACTTTGGTCCTTGCTGTATTGTTGTTGGTTTTGCGCGTGTTTGTGGTTGACTTTGGTCCTTGCTGTATAGTTGTTGGTTTTGTGCGTGTTTGTGGTTGACTTTGGTCCTTGCTGTATAGTTGTTGGTTTTGTGCGTGTTTGTGGTTGACTTTGGTCCTTGCTGTATAGTTGTTGGTTTTGTGCGTGTTTGTGGTTGACTTTGGTCCTTGCTTTATAGTTGTTGGTTTTGTGCGTGTATGTGGCTGACTTTGGTCCTTGCTGTATAGTTGTTGGTTTTGTGCGTGTTTCTGGTTGACTTTGGTCCTTGCTGTAAAGTTGTTGGTTGTATGCCTGTTTGTGGTTGACTTTGGTCCTTGCTGTATAGTTGTTGGTTCTGTGCGTGTTTGTGGTTGACTTTGGTCCTTGCTGTATAGTTGTTGGTTTTGTGCGTGTTTGTGGTTGACTTTGGTCCTTTCTGTATAGTTGTTGGTTTTGTGCGTGTATGTGGCTGAATTTGGTCCTTGCTGTATAGTTGTTGGTTTTGTGCGTGTTTCTGGTTGACTTTGGTCCTTGCTGTATAGTTGTTGGTTTTGTGCGTGTTTGTGGTTGACTTTTGTCCTTGCTGTATAGTTGTTGGTTTTATGCGTGTTTGTGGTTGACTTTGGTCCTTGCTGTATAGTTGTTGGTTTTGTGCGTGTTTCTGGTTGACTGGTCCTTGCTGTATAGTTGTTGTTTTTATGCGTGTTTGTGGTTGACTGGTCCTTGCTGTATAGTTATTGGTTTTATGCGTGTTTGTGGTTGACTTTGGTCCTAGCTGTATAGTTGTTGATTTTGTGCGTGTTTGTGGTTGACTGGTCCTTGCTGTATAGTTGTTGGTTTTATGCGTGTTTGTGGTTGACTTTGGTCCTTGCTGTATAGTTGTTGGTTTTATGCGTGTTTGTGGTTGACTTTGGTCCTTGCTCTATAGTTGTTGGTTTTTTGCGTGTTTGTGGTTGACTTTGGTCCTTGCTGTATAGTTGTTGGTTTTGTGCGTGTTTGTGGTTGACTTTGGTCCTTGACTGCTATATTTCAGTTCGAGTTTTATATCTTCCCAAAACATGATTCTACACGTTCAGGGTAAAATCAGATAGCACAAAATAAAACAACGACTGTAGAATTAAAGTGGCTATATAAAGGGTATATATATGTATTTTGGGCGTTCTGTTGTAATTTTCGTCTCACCCTGTTTCGCCTCAAATTACAACAGAAACGCCCAAAATACATATATATAATAAATCACCATGAAATGGTGATTAACTTGATTTATTAAAACTTTTTTAAAATAGGGGTAGTGAAGATTGCAAGTTTAATTTTTTTTTTAAGTTATCAAAATTACATTCAATTAACAATTTTCTGACCTTGAATACAAAGGTGGTGGATCGTACTCATACACATTACTAAAACAATTTATTACACACTTTTTAGACTTCTTTGCAAGGTTGCCATTGCTTCCTTTCTTCCCTGCTCCACTAGTTCTTTTTTTTGAACTTCACTTATTTCAGTCTTTTTTTGTTTGGTGTCCTGTTTTAAACTATAATATTTATCCAACTCATCTAAAATCATCTTAAACTCTTGATCAGATATTTGTGCATCACTCAACGCTTTTGATATTAACTGCTTTATACTATTTAACTTAGACTCTGCCAAAGTTTTTATTTCATGATGTTTTTGAGCTTTTGCATTAAGCTTGCGTCTGGTAAAATTAATACAAACACCTGTAGCTCCACATACTATTGCTGCTATTTCTAAAGGTAACCAAACTGGAACAACAAATCGAATCCCAGCAATAATAACACCTGCAGATATCAAGGTAGTGTCAATTCCATCTGTAATATTAATACCACGTTTATATTTTTTATAAAGTGACTGACGTATGGCAACTCAGGATATATACTTGGTGCTGTTGGTTGCTTCATTTTTTTATTAATAAATAAAAAATTAAATTAATTCAATTAATAATGATGCCACCGTATTTACAGCGGTAGCGTTAGCAACCTTGCATACAAAGTTAACAACAGAACCAGCACCAATCTCTAAAGGTTTATCAAAGTTATCATGATTGCGTGGAATGATGTGAAGCGTTATGCCATAATTTGGTTGTTCAACACCATTGACAGAAACTATTACAGTTACGTCACCAACTAATCGTTCTCTTGCTAAACCTATTCCCATAATACGACCACGACGTGTCATCACATGCCCCACATTTGATTCTGCTCCACCATTACCAAATGAGAGTATTCTATTCAACACAAATGGGCCCTTAGCCTCTGCAAATATTGTTATAATTCCATATTTAAGATTATAAACTCTATCTTTCAAATGATTAAACTGGTTAACAAAAGGCACAATTCGTCTATATAAATCTTGAACATTATTTATCAAAGCCTCTAAGTCTTCTGTTTTTTTAGGGCTTGGTGGTCCAAATATACTCATTGTATTTTTTATAAAAATATATTTTTTAAATAATTTCTAAAACACAACTCATAGGCAAACCGTGATTAAATATCTTGTTGCCATACTCATCTCTAACTTCTATTTTCAATTCAGTAATTGCACCATTCATAAGACAGTGATATTCAGTATAAAAACTTGTATATACTATATCTCCAAACTGCTTATTTACTACAGGTACAACACCTATAATAGTGCTTGGTGCACCATTGAAATAATTACTACTCGTGTTAACTTGTTTCAGATGAACATATAGCTGTTTATAAGGAGCTAAATCAATACGGTAATCTCCTAAAGTAGTACCTGTCAACCATTTTCTGTCCTTGAATCCCAGCATTTTTGAAAGACCGCTTGAAATTCGTGTCTCTATTGACGTATCTATAATGGGTGTACCAATTTGCTCAATACTGTCCAGGATAATATTTTCATTTAGCCTTTTAAACGTTTTTGCCAAGTGTTGAATGTTATAGAGTCCACTTGGAAAATGTTCTATTTTGTCTGGGTTTCTTGTCTTTGCGGTTTCATGAATAATATTATACCAACCGATAGTGTATGTAAAACTTTTTTTTCCAACGCGCTTAGTTCCATCTCTATTATCGATATACTGTTGTAAATTAATAGAGTTGTCTATGTTTGAAATTGTATGAAACATTGTTTTTTTAATATATATATATATAAAAACACAAATAAAAATGATTTCTAAAGAATTCAAATATAGCCCAGATGCCCAATATTTAAATACTTTCAGCAAGAAAGTGATAGATATAATAAATCAAAACATAGTCATTACATCAGACGGTAAAGACTTTAAAGCATCATTTCCAAATGTCTTTGAAAAATACAAACTTCCATACGTCAAATCAGATGCTATAGTCCAAAGCTGGGGAACAGATTGGATGTTATTTTGGCAGAATCAGTTGAATTTTGCTATTTGGTGTGCGACAACTGGATGTGGTATTGATTTCAACAACCATCTAAAAGCTGATACCCTGGTTGGTTCATTATTTCGATTTCATGTCTATTACCAAGTCAGAAGAATATTATTTAAAATGAGTGTAGCAATGCCGCAAGACTCAAATTGGAATGCTTTTAATAACACATATAACCGAAACGCATACGAGAGAATATGCAAGGAGTTTAACGTTGACTTAAATTCAGACTGGAGACAGAAACAAAGCTATAATAATGGGCTAGGAATAATTTATAATTACTGGACACATATTGGTTATCATTCTTTGATAAATACTGTATACGACAATAACACGATGAGTTTCACAGTCTATGAGAGGGATAAAACATATCACATTGATTACATTGCACAAGGATCTGAGGCTGACAACAGCTGGTCTACTTTTATACTAGATTGTTCATTTGGATTTACAAGAGCTGGAGTAGAAAGAATCAATGACAGCATAAGAACATACTGCTGGGCAATTCTTGGCTCACAATCACAAACAAGAACAGATATACTTGGAACTGGAACGGCATTTGATGCACAGAAACAATTTCTGGCAAATGTAGAGGACGCAATAAATAGCCCCATCGACTTGCCCAGTCAAATTTCAAGATATGAAACCACCTTAAAATATGCAAGAAGTAAAGTAAATTTTGTTTATGGAAGTGGATTGTATATGTCTCCGAGCGACATGGAATTAAGAATCGGAACAATACAAGACTACAATAATGAAATTGTAATAGTAACCGATGCACAAGCATTAGGATTGAATAATGATGTAAATGTAAAACCAGTGCCACCAAAAATTATTCAACCTTTTCAAGGCACCACAACAAAGAAATTTTTACCGGAACATTCTGACTTTGATAAATCAATACATAAAACTGTGGAACATAACCCACCAGAAATACAAAAAATAGCGATTGAACACGAAGATAACAAAACAACTATAATTGTTGGTACTATAGTAATAGGTCATGCTGCATTACTTATTTACGAGATTTACTAAACCACTCTTTGGCTGCCACATACAACAACCCGGAAACAAACACAAGCAAAGCCCATAGATTGTTACCAAGCCAATTAATAACATTACCTGTTGCAGATAAAAGCCATGATACTATTGCACCAATAACTCCTGGAAGTGCTGCAGCAGCTTTACCAGCTAGGTTGGCAAGAAGTTTACCAAGATTAAATAGTTGTTTTTTTATCCAGTCATTTACACTTGATGGATCAGTTTTTGGAGTTGGAGTCGGAGCAGCACTTGATGTGGGAATAATAGAATTAATTATCACCCCAAGAATCATACCAAATGCAGTTAGGATACTAACAATAGTAATACCTTGCTCCCTAAACAAGGTTTTGATCCTCTCACCAAGTGTTGTATCCTCGTTTAACATTTTGTTTATTGTCTCCTTTATCCTGATTACTTGGTTACGAAAAGCTTCTCTGTTTTCATTAATGACATCCATTCTTGCACCTCTCTCATCTTCAAGGTCTTTGATGCGATCGCTAATTCTTTTTATCTGGAATTCATCATTATCAGTCTTAGCTTGTTCTAACTTTTGTTTTTCTCTTGTTATGTCTTTATCAAGTCGTGTAAGTTTTGCCACGTTATTGGTGAGTTCTTCATTGACAGTTGTCATCGCTTTTACCATTCCATCCATTTCACGCTTGTCTATATTTGTTTGTGTTTCAACATCAGGACGCTCTGTCACATCCCAGTCATAAACTGATGTCTCTATGTTATCATTGATGTCTCTATGTTACCCACAATACGTGAAATATTTTGTAATGGAATAGCATCCGCATTATCTGGTAAATCGTTTATTATGCTCTCCAACTCTTGCAACGCTTGTCGAGCTTTTTGTGGTAATTTTGTTTAACTGTCATACTCCGGTAAATTTAAAAACTGTCTTACCGCCCTTGTTCACCCAGAGCCAATAATTCTGTTATATTCATTTGCCAAAGAACCAAAAGCAAGAAATGTAAAAGAGCCTTGCCTGGCAGTTATTCTTATTCCTTTATCACCAACAATCCAGTATAATGTTTTACCATCATTTGATACTTTAAACTGGTCATAATCCATTTTGTCTGGTATCATCTTATATCGTTTTTCTATTTCATTATAAAATGATTTTACAAAATTTTTCTTGTATGTTTCAAGTGTGATTTCGGACAGCTCTCCTCGAAGGTCAGCAAGATTGTCGCTTTGATTAAGAAGATTTCTTTGAATAGGTTCATTAGGTACCATCGGTGCATCATCATCATCAAAATCATAATATTCATCATATCATCTGGATCGAACGCAGGATTGTCAAAATCAAATCATCCTTCAGCCATTGTTTATTTTATTTAATTTTAAAAAATATATTTAAAAAATAAAAACAATGTCGGCTTACGGAAACAAACTTAACCCTCATAGAAAACTAAGAGAACCTCATGGTGCCAAAGGCATCCGCACAAGTGTAGTAATAACTAATAATCCATCAACAATAGACCAAAACCAGCAACTGCTTGTGAGATTTCCAAATCTAAGTACTAATGATGTAATAGTTCCACGTACTGCTCGTCTTGCCTTTGAAATAGAACTTAAAAGCAGAACAGACGCCAACGCTACTCTATTTCAAAATCTGGGTAGAACAATTGTGAAAAAAATGACAATAAGAATAAGTGGCAATGAAGTCATGTCAATAGATGACAGTGATATATATCATTGTTATGTAGATTTATGGAAAAGCCCTACCGAACAAGTAAACATAGCTTACCAAGGTATTGGTAAATCAAACATGCTAAAACATAGAGTTGGTGCAGGAGATGCTTCCTCAAACACCAAAGATGAAGCTATAGCAGCAGCTTATGGAAATAGATTTTGTATTCCACTGGACTTTGAAATGTTAGAAAGTCATATGCCATTTTATCAAGCGGGGCTTGGTGATAGGTTAGAATATGAATTAACGTTTGACGATTATAACAAAGTTATCAAAAGCAGTGATGCTGATGCATCTTATGTAATAAAAAATATCTGCTTGGAATTTGATACGGTTAGTGATGTTGAATTAGCCAGACAAATAAGACAGCAAATCAATGGTAAGATAGTGTTTATGTATGATCGTATCTTGCGACATAGAAAAATAATAGCAAACAAATCTGAAACCCTCTGGAACATCAACATTAATACACCAGCACAGAGCATGAAAGGTATTTTAATGCTGTTTGAAGACCCAGAAAGAACAAGCGCAGGAACCTATTACAACCCAAAGATTGAAAAGGTTGAAATGACAATAGAGGGAGTACCAAATCAGTTGTATAGTCAGGGCATGAAGGCATATCAACATTGGGATGAAATCAACAAATATTAAGCCTTGACCTAAAAAAGAAACAAAGAGACAGAAATAGTAGCGAGGGAATTAAACTTTACCAATATTTCTCTTGACGCTTATCTAACAAAATCATATGCTTTGTGGCTTGACCTTAGAACATGTGATGACAATTTATTATACGGCAGTGGAAGAATAATAGAAAACGGCAGTGAAGGTATAACGATACTAATAAATAAAAAAGCAGATGCAGATCAAACTTTAAATATTTATATATATATAATACAAGATGCGCAAATCAATTTCGAAGATGGAAGATTCAAAGAAGTACGATACTAGTTTACAACAAAAATATCCTAAATATTCACACAGTGCAATTATTTGTGGTCAGACAGGCTGTGGTAAAACAAAGTTTGTTCTTGACATACTTGAACAAGAGTATGTTGGAGTTTTTGAACATATGATTATATTGTGTCCAACTATAGAGTGGAACGAGGCTTATAAAAATAGATCCTGGATAGGTGAAGTAAGAAATCCGAGAGATAAAAAGATAACAATTGTCAATCCCGTTAGCAAAGGCAAAGAAATGTTACAAGAACTGTTGCGTTTCTTTTTCAATAAATATGCTGGCCAGCCCACATTATACATTATTGACGATTGCTCAGCCACAAAATAATTAACAAAGAAAAAAGACATATTATCAGAGTTGGCATTCTCTGGTCGCCACGCCAAACAATCAGTGTGGGTCATTTCACAAAGATATAATTCTGTATTGAAAGATTTGAGAGAGCAAGCAAAATGGTTGTGTATGTTTTACACCAAAGACAGAGATAGTTATGAAAATTGTTTGAGGGAAAATGATGTTATTACAACGCTGGAAAAGAGAACCAGAATAAGAAAAGCTTTAGCTAAGACTAAATATTCCAATTTAATTTTGAGGACTGACCAACCAACTGGTTATTGGGTTGAATAATATTTTTCAAAAATAAAAACTAGAGTGCCCATATAATCAATACACTCAATGCACCAACCATTATCGGTACAACAGCACTACTCATGTTTTTCGGGGCTTGTAAAACATACCCTCTTGGCTCACATATAAAATATTCTACGCCAACCTTTGTCACAGAAATTACAGGCGTTTCCTGTGCACCTTGTGCATACGTTTGTAAAAATTTACTTTCTGAAACACATATACAACATTTTACGTCATCTCTTGTCATAATTTCCAGTGCTGTTTTATTTTTGTCATAATCACTAATCTCACCGTCTGTTATTTTCAAATCCATTTTTTCTTATATAATATTTTTTTATTATTACAAAATATATTTATTTCATAATATCCGCAGGTATAATACCTTTTTTTACAACTGTTGCTAATAGTAATACTAACAGCAAAGTAGCAATGTTAATAGCAATACTGACCATGAATATAGTATTGCTAATAGCAAATTAGTAATGTTAATAGCAATGCTTGCAGCAAATTAATAATGTTAATAGAAAAACTAGAAATGTTAATAACAATGCTATTAACAATACTAACAATTACTAGTTGCATGAATATCGCAGCTAGTTGTTTTGTATTTTATATTTATTTCAAGATAAAAAATAAGATTACTAATATAAAAATGAATGCGGAAGAACTATTACAAAATATATCGGAACAGACGGAACAAGATGAATCAAAGCAACAAGAAACAAAAAAAGAAAGATTATCAGCCATAGTGGCTGGCGGTGGTAGCCGTCAATATTTGGGTAAAGACATACAACTTAGGAGTATAGATGGCATGTCCCCGGATGAAATTAACAAACTTTACTCCAGATATGAAGCAAGGCTTGGGGCAAGCATGACCAAGACTTTAGGCAATTCTTTTATTAACTTGTATGTGATGGGAGTATCAAAATATTTCAATGTGACAAATCCACCAAAGCTGATAGAAGATTTGGAGGAAGACCCATTTATTAATCATGCTTTGACAAGTGCTTGTTGTGAGTTGTATTACAGGTATGGAATGTGCTTAGCACCATTTACAGCAATACTGACAACTGTTAGACATATTGATTTTAATAAAAATTAAAATATAGATAATATAAATGGAGAACCAAGAGAGTGAAGTTATACCTGTTGAGGTTGAACAACAAAAAGTAAAAAATCCAAAACGAGTAGAAGCTGGGAAAAAAGGAGCAGCGGCAAAAACGGCAAAGCGTTTGGTAGAGCAAGATGCAAAGCAAGATGCTGCAAATCAAATAACAAAAATAACAATAGATGAAGAGGAACCAGAAATCAAAATAAACGTATACAAAAATTATATTCCACCGTGTCTGGTTTTATTAGTAGGCATTGCTGGGTTTGGTTTGTATACTTATAACAAGAAATCTGCTACGCAACCTGTGCAACCTGCTGCTGTTCGTGTGTCACCAAAAGACCCGTTTGATTGTTTTTAATAATATTTTTAAAAAAATAATATAAAAAATGGCAGCAAGTATTGACGGAAAACACATTGTAAATATGATGTATCATGCAGGAGTGGAAACACTTCTAACTGTTGGATATTCTGAGATTGGCAGAAAACTACTAAAAAGACCAGCACCTAAAGTGGATTTTAATATGGTAGATGTTGGGATGCTGTCTGTGGATATAATGTTAGCAATGGCTACAAAGGATATGCTGATTAAGCAAGGTATTATTCTTGCAGATATTATGAAATAATTTAAAAAATATATATATAAAAAAATGGCAAGTGCAGTAGCACTGATGATAGGTGGCGCATTAACAAATGCATTGGCATTTAGCGGTTCAAATTATTTCTTTTCAAGAATGGGAAGTCATTCAGATGAGGAAAGACAAAGACATGACAAAGCCGTAGAACAATTAAACGCAGCACAAGCGGCGTGGTATAAAAAAAGAACAGAGAGATTAGATTTTATTAATAAGCAACTGCAAAAAGAACATCATGCAGAGCAGACTTTTGATGATGTAGACCAAGCTATGAAGCAGTATTATTACATAACTGGCAAACATTTGCTTTTGGAACCGGAGCCCAAGTTGAGTGATTTTTATACACCATCTCCAGATCAACAAAACAGAGAAATTACGTTTATTGTGGTGGGCATGGCTGCAACTGGATTTGTGGCGTACAAATTGATTTCATAAAAAGAAATAGTTTAAAACTATAATTACTTTAGATTTGGAATGACTAAGTATGTTTACTTTGAAAAGACTAAGTCATATGCATGATACCTATTTTTTTGTTGTTCTTACATGGTTTCAATCCAAGTGGTCGCATATAATATGGTGGTTTAGCAGTCTTCTCTAATTTATCTTTGAGATGACCAGGCGCCCATACTTCACCATTGTCTAATAATGTCAATATCATGGATGGACCATATTCAGTTTCTACTATTTTCGTATCTGTAATAGTGTATATTTTATTTAGTTCCAAGTCTGTCCATTTCTTTGTGCTATTTTGATATTGCTCTTCGTGTGCAGTTGTGATATCCATTTTTCTTTATAGTTATATAAAGTTTAATCTTTAGTAGAAAAAATGGAAAATATTTATTACAGCCCAAAAGGATTTTGGAAAGGTTACTCAGCAGTTAAAAAATTGGCAAAAGAGGCTGGTGTCAGTGAAAAAAAGGCATTAGAATTTTTAAAGAAACAAGCTGTGTGGCAGATTTATTTACCCGCACCAAAGAAAATAGTTAGACCCAAGTTTGATGTTTCTACTAAGAATGGAGTGCATCAAGCTGATTTGTTATTTTTACCGCATGATACTTTTGGCTTTGGTCGTGGACGCAAAACATATAAATATGCATTGACTGTGGTTGATATTGCGAGTAGATACAAAGAAGCAGAGACGCTGACTTCCAAGGATAGTAAAGAAGTTGCCAAAGCATTTGAGAAAATATACAGTCGGCATTTGAAATTTCCAAAATTATTACAAGTGGATCCAGGCAGAGAATTTATGGGTGCAGTATTACAGTTGATGGCAAAACATAAAGTAAATATCAGACGGGGCAGAACAGAAATACACAGAGACCAAGCTTTAGTAGAAAGATTTAACAGAACATTAGCTGAAAGATTGTTTGGTTATCAGTATGCTAAGGAAATAGATTCCCAAAAACGCAACAGAGAGTGGGTAAAGAGATTACCAGAAGTTGTCAAAGCAATAAATGCGGAGACAAAAAAGCCTCCTCCTGTTGAAACAAAATTATTAAAAGATGATCCTATCTGTATGAATGCAAGTGTAAGATATTTATATCAACCCGGGGAACAAGAAGGTGGAAGACACAGAGCAACTGATCCAATGTGGAGTGTAGATATTCACAAGATTAAAAGTTATTTGGTGACGCAAGGTATAAGAGTTTATTATTTGAAAGCACCAGCGCCTCAAAGAGGATTTGTCAAAGAAGAATTACTTATTGTTTCTGCTGATACCCAAATTCATAAGTTTTGATAAAACCCATATGCATCAGTTGTAATTCCATCTTCTCGAATGTATCTTTTGGTGTAAAATGGTGACAGTGTTACTTTGTTTACTGTTATACCATATATTTGATGCTTTTCGATCGTATCATATTCATTTCATGGATGTATTTTTTCTTCTTAAACAATGCATCCTTGTAGTTTTCAAAGTTTATGTGTTTTTTAACTACATATTCTTTTACACCCTTTGCTTTCTTAATAATCTGCTCATCCGCTCTCAAAATAGAATATAGCTTGGGTCTTAATCCAGCATACTCAGCTATAGCAACACCAGCACATTCGTCTTTCATTTTACCTACTATTTTGTTTGTATTATCATACATTGGGTGTTTTTCAGGATAATTACTTATATCATACTCATCTTTCATTTCAGCCATGTCTTTGTATGCATCATCTGTTTTGATGTCTACCAGTAGGCTGTCAGTGTCTGTGTATAATAAAGTACAATCATCTCCGTACCTTTTCTTTAGGGTATTATAGTACCAATCATACATATGGTACTTTGATAAATCCAATACTGACATCCCAACATAGATTGGTTTGTTTAATGTTAATTTTGTTTTGTTCACATGTATTGCTGACAATTCATCTGAAAATTGTATACGCCTGTTAAAGTTGGGTTTGGCTATTATTTTTCTTATCTTTTCATTTTCAGAGCCGTCAGTTCTGACTAGTTTTATATCTGTCCGCTTGCGTAGATTTTCCATTGTTTTGCCAAACACAGAGTTGTTCATAAGTTTGTAAAAATCTGTTTCAAATTTTGATTTAGCCTTTCCTCTAAGTTTTGTGTTTAGGTTTATGTATGATTCCATCCATGGTTTTTCATTAAATTCTAATACTCTGTGTACTTTCTTTAGTTTCATGCCTAAAGATAAATACAGTTCCAGGTTTTTGTAATGTATCACATATTTTTCTTTGTCCCTAAGATTGGGAACTAGTTGTGCTGTATTTATCATGCTATTATTTTCTAACAGATCTTTTTGGTATTCAGACAACCATTATTTTTCCACTGCTAATCTTTCCGGTGCAAGCGGATAGTCATTATGAGATTCATGAAGTTCTTTAGGATATTCCAAATCAACTTCTAGAAAATATCCTTTTCCTTCTTCTTTTTCTTTTGGCTTTGGCAACGTTTCCACCCACTTAAAGCCAGAATATGGAAGTGGCTGACTCATTGCCCACACATAAAGATTATTTGCATCATAATACATTAAAAAGTTGTTTTCCTCGCTAGGGTCATAATCAGCTACATGTGAATTGTTTGCTTTGGCATATCGTTTTGATACCATACTAATTCCACCACGCATATCTTTTTCTATAAATAAGTGCATGTTAATATCTGTGAAAGTTCTAATTCTATTTTTGAATGTTTAATCCCAAGATAATCCAGGTGCTGTATAGTAATGTAAAGCATCAAGGTTATACGCATTCATACATGTTTTTCTAAAAGTTTGAAACACATCTGCTAATAAAGTTACATCAGTTTTTAGATATAAATCATGATAGTCTCCAAGAGTTTTACAGTTAAACTCTTCCCATATTTTATGAGCGTATTCGTAATCTTCGGGACTTATACTTTCATCTAAAAGACTACTGTAAAACTTTTCTATAGGCGGTAATTGCGTTTCCTTGAATTTTTCCATACTGTCCATATATTCGTATGGATAAACACCTTTTTCGTAAAAGTTCAGGTTTTAGATATAAATTATGATAGTCTTTCAAGAGTTTTACAGTTAAACTCTTTCCATAGTTTTTGAGCATATTCATAATCTTCATAATCTTTGTCTTTGAGCTTTTTACTTGAACTGTAAAACTTTTCTATAGATGGTAATTTCGTTTCCTTAAATCTTTCCACACTGTCCATATATTCATGCGGGTAAATACCTTTCCGCATAGGTAAATTTGTTTGTCTAAACTGATTTTTGGTAATTTCAAAATCAGATGTGCCTGTTGCATCAACCAATTTTTCCAAAGACGAAGCCATAAACTGAAAGCTATCCAAGAATCTAAGTTGTCCAGCACTAAATGAAATATACTTTTCAGCGTTGTTTGGAATGCATGTAATATTACCTGTCATTTTATGTATTTTTTGCATGATGAGATGACTATCATATCCTTTGAGGTTGTGAAATACAACAGGGATGATTGTTTTATTTGGTTTTATTTTCAGTTTCAGGTTACAGTTTTTATGTGCTGCACCTCTATATTCACCTGTAAAATGACAGTGGTCTCTTACTTTACCGTTTTTACCACATTTCCTACCTATTTCATTCTCGCATATCCAGCAGTGTGTTGCTTTTCCATAATCTTCCTCATTTTGTTGTGTCATGATTAATGGTTTTGGGTGAGCAAATATTTTATTAATGTTGCTCTTCTCACATTCTAAGTGATTTAAAAACTTTTCAACAACATCTTCACCTCTGTAAATAACAGGTTCTTCAGCTTTGCCATCATATCTGACAACCTGGCATCCAAAACCACAAGCTTCGTGTACATTTGTGATTTCAGATTTCTTTCCAAATTTGATTGATTGCGGTTTGATTATACTTTCAAAATCAGCATATATTGCATAAGGCACAGGCATCTGATTTTGATGATTTTTAAATTTTACAGTATTTTTACCTTCTTTTGGCATTTCTATTCTGCAAGAATTTTTGTTAATACCATCACAGTCTTCTTTGTGTTTTGTATGTAGATCTTCTCTTGAAAAGCCGTAAAGACAACGATCGCAGAAATAAGTTTTACCGTGATGTTTGTTTTGATCGTAAAGTAATCTATTTAGATTTTTAATCCAGCAATAGTGATATTTTGTTGTTATTGTTTTTGGTTCGTTGGAATAATCATCAGGGTTATAACTGTCATCTATAATTCCTTCTTCATTATTTGGATCATCTTCATCTTCATTTTCTAAATCAACCTCAACGTCTTCAGAAATTAAAAGCAAGTTAATTCTTTCCATTTCTTGCGGTTGCTCTGATATTCTATATGGAAATATAGATATCATTTTTCCTGTGCATCCGTAAACATTAATAGCAAGGTTGTTTTGTTTTTCTACTTTGAAAATTTGTGAAATTGGAGTGGGAAAGTCAATACCATCCATATTCAACTTACCCATGTGTTTGTTATAACTAGATATCCTAGTTGGATTATTTTTATTAGGCCACAAAGCAGAAACCAATGCCACTTTCAAGCACTTATTATCTTCATTATTAACATTAATTATTGCTTTTTTATCAGATACTGCTTTAGACAAAGGAATATATGAAGAACCTTTTAATGGTTCATACTTTGCAAAATTGAAGTAAAACGTAACACAGTGATCAATCTCCAATCCAGATGCTGTGTTTGTAAATCTTTCAAGGCTCTCTTGTATATAAGCAGATGATTTATCGTACAACTCATTTATTTTTTCAGAGTTTAAGATTGCATTTTGCTCGCTGTGTAATACTGCTGTGGTGTATTTTTTGGTATCACCATCATCTTTGAATAAATTTACAGTAAGACCTAATTGAAACTTTAATCCATTCATCTTTGTCAGCTCTTTGCTTATTTGTTTTGTAATAATGGATTTTTTATCACGGAATAGTTTTTGAGGGTCTTTGTATTTCCCGGCAGATATCTCGTATGCTTTAAAATAGCCACACATTGGTTTGTCAACCAGTTTTAATTCTTCTTTAGATTTTCTATCATTAAGCTCTTTCAATTCATTTATAACATTGGCTCGTGATTTAGCATATTTCTGATTTTGCTCATCTTGTAATTTATCATATTTCTGCTTTTCTCGTTTACGTTGTTTCTTAGCACGTCGTCTCTTGAGTAAATTTTCTAATGTTTGAGATTTAACCTCTTTTGAAGTTTCTTTTGAAACTGTATCAAACAGGCGTATTAAATTTCTTATAGTCTCTTCGTTTTTTTCCATTTCCTTTATTTGTTATATATTTAAAAAAAACAAAATTAATATAAAAAAAATTATATAAAAAATAGACAATGGAAATCAATGTTTGTAAATTTCTTAAAATTGGATTACATAATCCATGTGAAAATAAGCCAACAAAAGATTCTAATTATTGCAGTTTGCATAAATATAGATTAAAAACAAGTCATGCATTACCGTGTCTAATATGTAAAAAAGGCACTTCTGCAAAATATCAAGTGTGTGTTGGTTGCGGTGCAGCTTCAATTAGAAAAATGAACGATTATTGGAGGTTAAAGTCGTATAACGCTGAGTGTCTCAGATATGACGTATTAAGGTTTAAATTATATTTGATAACTTATAAAAAAAATTAAACTTGCAATCTTCACTACCCCTATTTTAAAAAAGTTTTAATAAATCAAGTAAATCACCATTTCATGGTGATTTATTATATATATGTATTTTGGGCGTTTCTGTTGTAATTTGAGGCGAAACAGGGTGAGACGAAAATTACAACAGAACGCCCAAAATACATATATATATATAGGGTCTTGTGGGGGTCTAATGATATTTTATATTCTAAATGGTTTAAACAAAATGATTGATTCCCTAAATGACCCATTAGTTGCATAGAAATACATGTTGAACAGTAATATGTGCTAACTTAGGTTACCCACATGGGCTATTTTAAGCATTAAACGCGCGGTTCTTTCCAGTTAATATGGGGATTGTAATTGATCAACACGGTGCTGACATCATATGTTGATAAAATCAAAAGTAATGATATTGTATACGTATTTATTTACACACAGTATACGTATTTATTTCCACACATTTGTAAACTCACCTGTCCGTCGTCTGTTCGTCATTCTGTCCGTCCGTCCGTCTTTCCGTCAACAATTTTAAACGACATCTCCTCTGAAACCGCATAGTCAATGTTGATCATACGTCACATGAACGATCCTCAGGTCAGTTGTTTTCAAATTGTTTAAAAGTAGGTACCATATATGGTCAACACATTAAACATTTTCTTCTCAAGAACCATTGAACAGATTGTGACAGTTGTTTTTCTTTATTAATGAACGCCAACCCCTGGACTATCAAGTTTGTTCAAATGGAGTCCCCGGGATCAAAAACGGCTGCGCCCCTGGTGTCCATATAGAGAATTTGCATGATTTGCATAGACTTTCATGGGGAAAACTTCAAATTATATTCTTCTATGAAGTCACAAGGCAAAGAGCTCTCATATATTATAATTACATGAAGCATCAACTTATAGTCCACTACCTAGTTGATAAAATGTTGATCCTGGGGTAAAATCTGACCCCGCCACAGGCACATACATTTTACATACATGTAAACTTATATAGGGAACAATTTAAAAACACATTCTGCTGTAAAACTACAAAAGCCAGAGTTTTCAAATTGTATATTTACTATACTGAAAGGAAACAGACACGCATAATCAAAACATTGTGTATACTACACTATTATATACATATAATGTATACTGCACTATTATATACACATAATGTATACTACACTATTATATACACATAATGTATACTGCACTATTATATACACATAATGTATACTACACTATTATATACACGTAATGTATACTACACTATTATATACACGTAATGTATACTACACTATTGTATACACATAATGTATACTACACTATTATATACACATAGTGTATACTACACTATTATATACACATAATGTATACTGCACTATTATATACACATAATGTATACTGCACTATTAATACACATAATGTATACTACACTATTATATACACATATTGTATACTACACTATTATATACACATAATGTATACTACATTATTATATACACATAATGTATACTACACTATTATATACACATAATGTATACTACAGTATTATATACACATAATGTATACTACACCATTATATACACGTAATGTATACTACACTATTATATACACGTAATGTATACTACACTATTATATACACATAGTGTATACTACACTATTATATACACATAGTGTATACTACACTATTATATACACATAATGTATACTGCACTATTATATACACATAATGTATACTGCACTATTATATACACATAATGTATACTACACTATTATATACACATATTGTATACTACACTATTATATACACATAATGTATACTACATTATTATATACACATAATGTATACTACACTATTATATACACATAATGTATACTACACTATTATATACACGTAATGTATACTACACACACATAATGTATACTGCACTATTATATACACATAATGTATACTACACTTTTATATACACATAATGTATACTGCACTATTATATACACATAATGTATACTGCACTATTATATACACATAATGTATACTGCACTATTATATACACATAGTGTATACTGCACTATTATATACACATAACGTATACTGCACTATTATATACACATAACGTATACTACACTATTATATACACATAACGTATACTGCATTATTATATACACATAACGTATACTACACTATTTTATACACATAACGTATACTGCACTGTTATATACACATAGTGTATACTACACTGTTATATACACATAATGTATACTACACTATCATATACACATAATGTATACTGCACTATTATATACACATCGTGTATACTGCACTATTTTATACACATAATGTATACTGCACTATTATATACACATAATGTATACTACACTATTATATACACATAGTGTATACTACACTATTATATACACATAATGTATACTACACTATTATATACACATAGTGTATTCTACACTATTATATACACATAACGTATACTACACTATTATATACACTATTATATACACATAACGTATACTACACTATTATATACACTATATACACATAATGTATACTACACTGTTACATACATATAATGTATACTGCACTATTATATACACATAATGTATACTACACTATTATATACACATAATGTATACTACACTATTATATACACATAATGTATACTACACTATTATATACACATAATGTATACTACACTATTATATACACATAATGTATACTACACTATTATATACACATAGTGTATACTACACTATTATTTACACATAATGTATACTGCACTATTATATACACATAATGTATACTACACTATTATATACACAAAGTGTATACTACACTATTATATACACATAGTGTATACTGCACTATTATACACATAATGTATACTGCACTATTATATACACATAATGTATACTACACTATTATATACACATAATGTATATACACATAATTCCACGTAATATTCCAGATATATCTCAACGTGTTTTGTACAAAAAGGGGCAACAACTAATTATAGAAAGGACAACTCAGTCATGCAGCAGCCTTTTTATCAAAATATGCTTTGTTACAAGAAATTCATAAATGTCAGTATTGTGTTTAATGTTGAGATTGCAACGTTTAAAGCTTAAGTTTGTTTGCTCACCTGCTTGAGCCAAATTCGCATTCTGTCGATAATCTGTCGATAATGAAACATTAAAGGGCTAACCATTGGTGTGTTCGGTGCTGTTTAAACATTCTTTTCGCAAGGATAGGCCACAATGTAGCCCCGTACCATTAGATTAGCAGTAGCATATTAAACATACAATATATATCGTTAATACCCATTATTTTTCTTTTCAGTATATAAGCTTATGGTCCTTCACACGTTTGTTCAGCTGGTGACCTCATAGAACACCGTTTATACGCACATATATACCTTTTCCAATGCTGTACTCCTAATAATATATATTCTGTATTTTTTTCTGAATGGTGTTTTTGTATGCTGGAATCTGCTGATGCTGTACTTTCTGATACATATATAATATTGTCAATCTAACACAATCAGGTAAGGGTTGTAACAAGTTTGGCTCTTTAACGGGTAATAGCATAGCTCGATATTTACGTCACACAATAAGACAATATCGTGCCATTAAACAATAGAGGAACAATTAAATTCAATACGATTCTCGATCTGTTTTCGGGCAAAATCATACATATTTGTTTAAACGAAATATATTTTTAGCAATTTTAAGCAATCTTTATCCATGCTATTGGTAAACTCATTGTACTATACATCAAATGCATGATGATGGACATAGTGGCAAACTCATTGTACTATACATCAAATGCATGATGATGGACATAGTGGTAAACTCTTTGTACTATACATCAAATGCATGATGATGGACATAGTGGTAAACTCATTGTACTATACATCAAATGCATGATGATTGACATAGTGGTAAACTCATTGTACTATACATCAAATGCATGATGATGGACATAGTGGAAAACTCTTTGTACTATACATCAAATGCAAGATGATGGACATAGTGGCAACTCATTGTACTATACATCAAATGCATGATGATGGACATAGTGGTCAAACTCATTGTACTATACATCAAATGCATGATGATGGACATAGTGGTCAAACTCATTGTACTATACATCAAATGCATGATGATGGACATAGTGGTCAAACTCATTGTACTATACATCAAATGCATGATGATGGACATAGTGGTAAACTCATTGTACTATACATCAAATGCATGATGATGGACATAGTGGCACACTCATTGTACTATACATCAAATGCATGATGATGGACATAGTGGCAAACTCATTGTACTATACATCAAATGCATGATGATGGACATAGTGGTAAACTCATTGTACTATACATCAAATGCATGATGATGGACATAGTGGCACACTCATTGTACTATACATCAAATGCATGATGATGGACATAGTGGTAAACTCATTGTACTATACATCAAATGCATGATGATTGACATAGTGGCAAACTCATTGTACTATACATCAAATGCATGATGATGGACATAGTGGTAAACTCTTTGTACTATACATCAAATGCATGATGATGGACATAGTGGTAAACTCATTGTACTATACATCAAATGCATGATGATTGACATAGTGGCAAACTCATTGTACTATACATCAAATGCATAATGATGGACATAGTGGTAAACTCTTTGTACTATACATCAAATGCATGATGATGGACATAGTGGCAAACTCATTGTACTATACATCAAATGCATGATGATGGACATAGTGGAAAACTCTTTGTACTATACATCAAATGCATGATGATGGACATAGTGGCAAACTCATTGTACTATACATCAAATGCATGATGATGGACATAGTGGTCAAACTCATTGTACTATACATCAAATGCATGATGATGGACATAGTGGTAAACTCATTGTACTATACATCAAATGCATGATGATGGACATAGTGGCACACTCATTGTACTATACATCAAATGCATGATGATGGACATAGTAGTCAAACTCATTGTACTATACATCAAATGCATGATGATGGACATAGTGGTAAACTCATTGTACTATACATCAAATGCATGATGATGGACATAGTGGCACACTCATTGTACTATACATCAAATGCATGATGATGGACATAGTGGCAAACTCATTGTACTATACATCAAATGCATGATGATGGACATAGTGGTAAACTCATTGTACTATACATCAAATGCATGATGATGGACATAGTGGCACACTCATTGTACTATACATCAAATGCATGATGATGGACATAGTGGTAAACTCATTGTACTATACATCAAATGCATGATGATGGACATAGTGGTAAACTCATTGTACTATACATCAAATGCATGATGATTGACATAGTGGCAAACTCATTGTACTATACATCAAATGCATGATGATGGACATAGTGGTAAACTCTTTGTACTATACATCAAATGCAAGATGATGGACATAGTGGCAAACTCATTGTACTATACATCAAATGCATGATGATGGACATAGTGGTAAACTCATTGTACTATACATCAAATGCATGATGATGGACATAGTGGCAAACTCATTGTACTATACATCAAATGCATGATGATGGACATAGTGGCAAACTCATTGTACTATACATCAAATGCATGATGATGGACATAGTGGTCAAATCATTGTACTGGACATCAAATGCATTATGATGGACATAGGACATAACGTAAAATAGACCAATTAAGTGTTTAACTACATACTATGCAGCATAGAAATAAATATTGGCGCTTTAATGTTTAAAGTATTTTCAGAACTTTTAATTAGTCTGCGATTAAATAGGTTCGGAGTGTCAAAAACATAATATATGCCGTAAAAACGCTTGTTTCATCTATTATTAAAAAAACACTTAATCACAGTTATTCTGTTACGCATATATCTCTCTCTGGTCTTATTCCGTTGACAGTTTGCTATATTTTTCTACAATTTTTGTGAAATATGGAAAATGGGAATTTGATTCTATCGACAATAAGTGCCACTGTTGACACAAATGGTCTCTTGTGTGCTTGTTAACATCAAGAAGACATTAAGGAATACGTTATCTTGACGAACTGACCACTGAGGGAACTTGCGTGATCGAATAATTAGTGTTAGATGATACAGCGTTGCGGGGATTTCTTTATTGATACTGTCCCGTTTAAATGAGATGAGACAACTTTAAGAGTAAAGTTTCGTGCACAGTAGAGCTTTTAAACATCCAGCGCCTTTTTGCCATGGCCGTTCAAAGGCGGCACCCCTATTGTCACTGACCGTTCCAAGGCGGCACCCCTATTGTCACTGATCGTTCCAAGGCGACACCCCCTATTGTCAATGACCGTTCCAAGGCGGTACCCCTATTGTCACTGACCGTTCCAATGCGGTACCCCTATTGTCTCTGACCGCTCCAATGCGTATTGTCACTGACCGTTCCAAGGCGTTAGCCTATTGTCACTGACCGTTCCAAGGCGGTACCCCTATTGTCACTGACTGTTCCAAGACTGTACCTCTATTGTCACTGACCGTTCCAAGGCGGTAACCCTATTATCACTGACCGTATCAATGAGGTACCCCTATTGTCACTGACCGTTCCAAGGCGGTACTCCTATTGTTACTGACCGTTCCAAGGCGGTACCTCTATTGTCACTGACCGTTCCAAGACGGTACCCCGTTCCAAGTCGGTACCCCTATTGTCACTGACCGTTCCATGGCGGTACCCCTGTTGTCACTGACCGTTCCAAGGCGGTACCCCTATTGTCACTGACCGTTCCAAGGCGGTACCCTTATTATCACTTACCTTTCCAAGGCGGTACCCCTATTGTCACTGACCGTTCCAAGGCGGTACTCCTATTGTTACTGACCGTTCCAAGGCGGTACCTCTATTGTCACTGACCGTTCCAAGACGGTACCCCGTTCCAAGCCGGTACCCCTATTGTCACTGACCGTTCCATGGCGGTACCTCTGTTGTCACTGACCGTTCCAAGGCGGTACCCCTATTGTCACTGACCGTTCCAAGGCGGTACCCCTATTGTCACTGACCTTTCCAAGGCGGTACCCCTATTGTCACTGACCGTTGTTCCAAGATGTTACCCCTATTGTCACTGACCGTTCCAAGACGTTACCCCTATTGTCACTGACCGTTCCAAAGCGGCACCCATATTGTCACTGACCGTTCCAAGGCGGGCAAGGCGGTACCCCTATTGTCACGGACCGTACCAAGATGTTACCGCTATTGTCACTAGCCTTTCCAAGGCGGTACCCCTGTTGTCATTGACCGTTCGAAGACGTTACCCCTATTGTCACTGACCGACCCAAGGCGGTAGCCCTATTGTCACTGACCGTTCTAAGGCTGTACCCCTATTGTCAGCCCTGTTATGTATGTGGTGTTGCATAGTATGCTCCGAATAATAAGCGCTGGATCCATACAGCAAGAATAATAACCGCTTTATGCATACAGCCCGAATAACTACCGCTGAATGCATACAGCACGAATAATTACCGCTGAATGCATGCAGCACGAATAATTACCGCTGGATGCATACAGCACGAATAATAACCGCTGGATGCATACAGCACGAATAAAACCACTAAATGCATACATCATGAATAATTACCGCTGGATGCAGACAGCACGAATAATAACCGCTGGATGCATACAGCACGAATAATACTCGCTGGATGCATACAGCACGAATAATATCTGCTAGATACATACAGCACGAATAATAACTGCTAGATGCATACAGCAGTTCCTGCAGCGCTCCACTAAACACACACTACTATGACTAGTATCACACACTACTGAGACTAGTTTCACACACTACTATGACTAGTACTCGTGTAGTGCAGGGTGGCGGTTGTGAAAGGTCTCCCTGTGCTAGAATCAGAAGTGTTATTTTACTGGTCCTTTGGGATCAATGCGCCCACTAAAGGTGACTATGAGGTATATTTCCTTTTATAGTTGGCTTCATATGTGCTTTAACTCTATCCGATACATAGCCAATGTCTGAGTAATATTCGTTTCGGGACATGTGCCTTAGACTGTATTTGTAACAATTATTTTATACTGGCCGTTTTCTTCCTTCACGGTATTGGGATACGAATATAAACTATATTATGTCTGGTATATAGCATGTTCGCCGACTTATTGAATTGAATTAAAATTTAGTTGGATTAAGTTGAATATGGGTTTTACGGCGCACCAACACAAATAGGTTATATGGTGCCGATAGGAATGAACATTCCATGTCAGCTCTCCAATGACATATAGAGAAATATATAAAAGGAGCATAGATCCTTCTCGCCAGAAAAACTGCAGCGTTGGTGGACATTCTAATGCTAACTTAATTTTTCGCTCGAGCCACGATCAATGTTTCTGCCACTACCCAAGTAGCATCTGAAACAATTAAGGGATGATGATGCATGCCATTAATGAACATGGGAAGACAGACAGAAGCAACATAAATTCGAGTTGATTTTAACCCTCTATCTTGATAATCATTGGTCCTATTCTTGACCGGGAACCACACGGGGCGTGTTGAGAACCACACGGGGCGTGTTGAGAACCACACGGGGAGAGTTGTCAGGAATAGCGCAGACAGATACGTTATACATTTAGCATGTTTAGTCCCATTTCTTTAAGATTACCCCGACCCTCAAACCATGCCAAAAAAGCAATTTTAGCAATATTTCAAATGTCAATAAATAACAAAAATAATTTTCCTACGCATATCATGGTCATGTCTGCACTCATAATGCTCTTGCATATCAGGAAATGCTAAATTTTACATACTTACTCCGGCATTTTAAAAAGTTATTTCATGCTGATCATCCCGTGAGTCAAAATCTTTTTGGAAGGTTCACATTTTTCTATTTATAGCCTCCAAAATACCCAAAGAATGCATATTCCAATACAATACACTACACCAAAATAAACTCAAAACTGAAAAAACATCAAATATGTGCTTCATAATTATTATAAATACCATCCATGGACCTAAAAGATGCTTAGTTGATTTCTTTCTGATTTACACCATGGATATTCATGCGAAACTGAGGAGTTCCCCCTAACCAACGTATTGTGGTCACGACGTCATTGTTTGCATACGTTGTTGACATTTTAGCTACACACATATATATATATATATATATATAAGGGTGAGAAAATACATACATCTACAAAATACCTTTCAAAAAGCACTGGATCCCCGAGGGGATACGAAAATGTTGGAATAAATTAATAGATGGGGAAAAAAACATTTATACAGTGCTATAGTTTACAAAAACTCAAGCGCTTTCGGCTAACGCCTTCATCAGGAGTACACAAACACGAAAATAACAAATACAAAACAAAAAACACTAAAATACACGGCAGTTTAAACAAAACTCTTTGAGAAACAACTTATCGTTTGGCAGTGTTGCAGAAACTGTTGTCTTTGAATAGACACTCTGGAGCCAAATGTGATACTAATAAAAGAACATATCTGGTTGGATGAGGGAAGGACTGTACCCTGACATTTAGTTATGAAGAGAGAGTAAAAATAACACAAGCCCTACCTCAAAAGCTTAAACCTAAAATCGATAATTCAGGATAAAGTATAAAGCAACTCCAAAGCTAGTGAAAACAATGACTAAGGCTAAACAAATTAAATTAAATAAATGGAGATATTTTGATCAAGGGAAGTAACAAAAGTACTAATAATAGAACACTGCTGGTTGGATTAAAGTGAAATTGTACGCTGACATTTATTATTAGTTATGAAGAGAGAGTATGTGAGTGAATAACCCTACACATACTCCAGTTTTTATTACTTCCCTTGATCCAATTTTCTCCATTTATATATTATTTTAGCCTTATTCAATTAACTTTGGAGTTGTTTTTGCTATATCCTGCAGTATCGATTCTTTGTCTTATGTACAGAAGTAGGGTTATTCACTCACATACTCTCTCTTCATAACTAATAATAAATGTCAGCGTACAATTTCACTTTAATCCAACCAGCAATGTTCTATTATTAGTACTTTTGTTACTTCCCTTGATCAAAATATCTCCATTTATTTAATTTAATTTGTTTAGCCTTAGTCATTGTTTTCACTAGCTTTTGGAGTTGCTTTATACTTTATTCTGCAGTATCGATTTTAGGTTTAAGCTTTTGAGGTAGGGCTTGTGTTATTTTTACTCTCTCTTCATAACTAAATGTCAGGGTACAGTCCTTCCCTCATCCAACCAGATATGTTCTTTTATTAGTATCACATTTGGCTCCAGAGTGTCTATTCAAAGAAAACAGTTTCTGCAACACTGCCAAACGATAAGTTGTTTCTCAAAGAGTTTTGTTTAAACTGCCGTGTATTTTAGTGTTTTTTGTTTTGTATTTGTTATTTTCGTGTTTGTGTACTCCTGATGAAGGCGTTAGCCGAAAGCGCTTGAGTTTTTGTAAACTATAGCACTGTATAAATGTTTTTTTCCCCATCTATATATATATATATATATATATATATAATTGAAAGGTATATATACGTATAACGTTTCACTTTGAAAAACTCTTCCTTTTTATAATAAGTGTAGCCCAGGTTGTAAAACTTATCTTCCTTGAACCCCTCCATTGCCAATGTCTGTCATTAATCCTCTTGCTGTGGAATGGAAACCTTGTTTGATATATTTGACTGGAGCTATATCGACACAAAATAGTAAATGTTAACGGTTTGTGTAATGCGCATGCAATATACGAAAAAACAAAACAGGTTTAAATGTGTAGAATTTAGAAACATCTTTCTCTAGAATGCAAAGTGCGTTTTATACATTAGTACTTCTGTGATGCGCTATACTCCATATACAAGACATACACATACAAAATGTACTTACATGTGAGTTGGTTGAAAATTTGATGTTGAATAAATTTATAATAACAATTTCTGACTGTTATAGAAAACTGCGTTAACATATGTTGTAGAAACATGTATCCCATTCAAACATACAGCATGAATAATCTCGCAGCTTATTAAAACACACATGTTGTTTACGAATCATTTTATATTGGAAAATGTAGCACACGCATAAACGTGCATGCATGCCTACGTTTTGTGATGATGTCTGTTTAAGGACTATTGGTCAGCCATCTTTGAAAAAAAAATCCAAAATGGATGGGGTATGATTAATTGAAATTTTCATCCAAATGCATAGTATAGGCATGAACCTTGTCAATGATATAATAGATGACATTAATGCTACACTATTTATGTGAAGATAATATCAGAAACAATATTTATTTGGCAGAAATAGTGTCCTTTAAATTCGAAAAGTTTAGTGCAATATCTACTTTTAAATCCATTTACCAACTACAACAACAACAACAACATCCTACAATACTAGCAACTTCTTCTTCTTCTTCTTCTTCTTCTTCTAGTTAAGTATAGTATCCCAAAATTGACAGTGTATTCAGACATCAACTTAATACATATGCTCTCGAATAGATGGTTGAGGTTAAAGTCGGCTGGATTAGAATAATGTCAAACTCCGATTTGGGTTTATATGTCGAATTTCGAGCTGGGTTCGGATGTTGAACTCCGAACTGGGAATGTGGAACTCCGAGCTGGGAATGTTGAACTCTGAGTTGGTTCGAATGTCAAAATGTCGAACTCCGAGCATGGAATATTGATTTGAGTTTGGGTTTGAATGTCGAAGTGAGGATTATAATAATTCAGTTAAACATTTAGTAAAACATAATAATATCAGGACCACGTAAGGCTTTCCATAAATGCATGCAAAAACAATCAGAAAAGAAAAAGGTCGAGCAAAATATCACCTTTATATGATATTTCATATGTGATAAGTGTGCATTTTATCTATAGGTTTAGAGGTAGAAAAACACAAACATCTAACATTAAAATGTTATTTTTTTTATTTTATTTGTTTTCGATAGTGGTACATGTACCCGCAGTTGTATCTCGATTGGGTAAAAAAGAGAAACGTATTTGCACGTGAAGTGTTGCACTTGGTAATGTGTTTAAAACATAATACACATGCAAGTTCATTCATGTATTATCACCATAAAAGATACAGCTGGTGCTAACATATATGTAGACTAATAACTATCCAGAAACTAAATAATTTAAACTGTGGAGATAGTTTGAGTTTTGCATTCTGTTGAATGTAATTGTTCTTAATTGAATCACTTTTTTGACTTTAAGCATAAGCGTATTTTTATCCTATATAGCCAAATAGTGAAATAACAACTTGCAATACTCTCCAGGTAAGAACCATTGACAGTCGTTACATGACTATTGTTCTTACAAACAATGCACATGTTGGTTAGGTCGAACAGTCCCGTGCGTATAAGCGTTTATTTATCCTCGCTGTATTGCACTAAGCATTTTAGCGAGCAGACCTCGGTTTTAAAGTCTCATCCGAAGGACTGGTAAGGTAGGAAATACTTTTTGAAATATCGAACAGTCCCAGGAAGAGGGGAAGGATACATAGCAATTCAAGAAAATTATATTTACTTATATTCCTGCTCTCCTCCAAGCACGTTAACGAACCATAATATATTCAATTGAAGGAGTACAGACTCGATTCACGTGACCGCCCGGTTTACGTCCCTTTTTTGTAAATAATTTTAGCAATGTGTTTACATTAATTTTTAATAACATACTGTTTCATTTGTTTCATTTTATCAGTTTTTGCGCACAATATGACCTAGTTATGTGTCGACGTGCCGTAACGCCATTTATTCGGTTAATATCCCCATCCGACAGACAAAGCTAAGGAGAATGTCTTGCCTAAGGACGCACCGAAGTAACCTAGTGGCACGAGTGAGATTTAAAACCGTGCTAAACATGCTAAACACTGGGCCTCTCATACCCTATTTACTTTGAGGTTAATGTACATTTTATGACATTTGACTGAGCGGAATTCATCACTTTCTTCATTAGACTTTTCAGTAGCAAATTGGGATCGCGGTTTTGAAAATAAAACTCTTAGAAATGTCGATAAAAGTGAAACTAATTAAATTTGATATACTGACGTACATATATATCATAATCATGTCCAGAGTTATTAGATATGGTAAAGATGTGAGCAATGGAAAGCCGTATCTAACTACGATACTCCTTACTTGTTGATATTCCATTTAAATCTGCCGCATTACAGTAATCTGGAGAATGTACTTCTCCGAGTCAATATATTAAGGATTTAATTTGAAAGGTATTTCTGAATTAATTTTAATTAAACGCCAAATTTTATATACTGAATTTTCATAAACATGTTTCATATATAATTAGTAATTATTACATCAGTGTTCTGTCTTTGTAAACGTTTGCTAATATACTGACGTTCAATGAAAACGCACCTGATTGGAGTATATGGGTGTATTCTTACAGTAGTATCTAATAATACTCTGTCACAGTGTCTCAACGATGCTATAGAATGATATAGTCGGTTTTCGTAGAGACGAATTTCCTGTATAGACTGAGTTCATACCCAGTGAGTATGTTTTGTAAGTATTTAGTTCCGTGTTTAATAGGAACGTCCTATATACGAGGAGGTCCGCATTTTGGTGGAATTAAACTCATGTCCGCATATGACAGTATTTTTATGGGCGTGTGTGTGTTCCCATGTTTGTTATTTTAATTGCAGATTACGCTTCCCTATTACACATCTAAACTGTATTCACACGAAATGAAAAAAGCAACGTTTGTTCAACAACTTGCCAAGGGGTTAATAACTAAGCCACGAACTTCGCATTGTGTTTTCATTATTTTATTGTACAATACAACATTCCGAATAATAAACACTTAACAAATATAAATAGCCTAAGGAACACCTGTCTGTTTAGTCGATTAAATTCCCCTTTGTCAGTCACTGTCCCATTATGTTAAGTAGTCAGATTCTTAAATGTTCTAGTATGAAACATTCTTGCAAAATATGTATTTCTCCAATTATCTACGTCTGAAACAATTCTTCAACCCATAAACTTTACAAGTGTTCATATAACAAGCTATATCTTTACATTATATTGCAATTGTCATGGACATAGGAACTTGGGGACCAGGTGCACCACCACCAAAAACTTAAAGTTGTGTAGGGTTAGGGGTAGGAGGAGAGTTTGGAGCGCGGTAAAGGTATGTAACAGTTCAGATCAACGGCACATTGTGTGACTGGCTTAACATATTCAGATAGTATTAACAACGGCACATTTTGTGGTTGGCTTAACATATTCATATAGTATTAACAACGGCATATTTTGTGGTTGGCTTAACATATTCAGATAGTATTAACAACGACACATTTTGTGGTTGGCTTAACATATTCATATAGTATTAACAACGACATATGTTGTGGTTGACAGCACATTCATATAGTATTAACAAGGCACATTTTGTGGTTGGCTTAACATATTCATATAGTATTAAAAACGGCATATTTTGTGGCTGGCTTAACATATTCAGATAGTATTGACAACGGCACATTTAGTGGTTGGCTTAACATATTCATATAGTATTAACAACGGCACATTTTTTGATTTTCTTAACATAATATTATTCATATAGTATTAACAACGGCACATTTTGTGGTTGGCTTAACATATTCAGATAGTATTAACAACGGCACATTTTGTGGTTGGCTTAACATATTCAGATAGTATTAACAACGGCACATTTTGTGGTTGGATTAACATATTCATATAGTATTAACAACGGCATATGTTGTGGTTGGCTTAACATATTCATATAGTATTAACAACGGCACATTTTGTGATTTCCCTAACATATTCATATAGTATAAACAACGGCACATTTTGTGGTTGGCTTAACATATTCATATAGTATTAACAACGGCACATTTTGTGATTTCCTAAACATATTCATATAGTATTATCAACGGCATATTTTGTGGTTGACAACATATTAATATAGTATTACCAACGGCACATTTTGTGGTTGACAACATATTCATATAGTATTAACTACGGCACATTTGGTTTACAACATATTCATATAGTATTAACTACGGCACATTTTGTGGTTGGCTTAACATATTCAGATAGTATTAACAACGGCACATGTAGTGGTTGGCTTAACATATTCATATAGTATTAACACAAGCACCTCGATTTATTCATTCAGTATCATTTATACTACAAACAAAGGGAGTGTAGCGACACAGCCAAACAAGCTCTATTAGTGAGAGTTTCGTAAAAATTTGGACAAATGTGAAAGAATTATCAAAATCGGATTATGACCAAAATGACCATTTGAAGGTTGTACTCTAATGGATATGGGAGCAGCCATTTTGGGAACTATGACGTCATAGGTACAAATTATCATATATGGAATATTTATAAATATCACTTAAAACAAAGAAAGTCACTGCAAATGAATGCAACACCCTTACTGGTCATATAAAGCATTATTTCCATTAAGTATACATATTTTTTCATACCGTTGCGGTAATTTTTCCCATATAAATCAGTAAATTTTCGTATTTATCAATACTCCATATATTGCCATTTAGAAAAGTGATGTCATTGCTCTCAAAATGGCGGCTTTCTTCCATGTCCGTTGTAACAGAACATTCAAATGATCATATCTTCTTTGTTTATCATTCGATTTTGATGATTATTTCACTATTATCATTTATCCAAGTTTGTTTCAGAACTCTCAATAATAAAGATGGATTGCCTGTGTCGTTAGATTTTCTTTAAATAAAACGTAATGCCATTTTGAATTTTCAATTTGTCTTCGGTATTCTATTATATACAGGTTTAAGATCGATGAAATATAATTAACTATTAATAATGATATGCAAACATTTTCCTTTGAACAATTTAAATAAGTATTATTAACCATCTCCTCATATTCAAAGGAATATGTATGTAGACTAACGGGATGCCGCCAGTTTTAATCAAATCAAAGATTGCCGTGTTTTCCTTTTAACTATAAATCTTACTTAATTGACGTTTGTGCTTTTCTTTCCCAATACAAAATAGGCAAAAACAAATGGATTTAGTTCCAAACTGTACACTTAACTTATCTACTACTACTTATCATTAATAATTAACACATACACAAAGCACAATACAATCGTACTAAATATACCGTATATTACTAAATATGTTAAATGTACTATGTATAAGAAAAAATAACAATATACGAAGTAACAGATATTTGTTGTTTTGTACAATAGTATGGTGTACTATGTGACCCTATCCGTATTCTAATTCTTTATTCATTTATCGGAAGTTAGAATACGGTTAAGCGACATCCCTTTCTTTATCCTGAATTTAACGATTTAAAGGCATTTTCTGTAGTTTTTCATGCGCAGCATTTTGGGCGACTTCTCTTCTAAAACTACTGGATTGATTTTCCTAAAAAATTACAGGAATGTTGCTCTTGACGTCTAGTTGTATTTATTTTCTTCTTTCTTTTTTTTTTAAATTATTTTTTTAAACTTTTGTTTTTTAATATTCATTTTTTTTAATTTTTTTTTATTGTCTTTATTTATATAAATGCGTATTATTAGGAACATACATAAAATAGGAAAAATATAGCATTTTGTAAAAATTCAAACAAAATTAAAAAATTTAAGCATAATGGTAGGGTTCCAAAAACCAATATTAAATCTCAATATGCAAGGTGACCTATAATTTTAATTGCATATATTGTCTTACTATATGTTCAAATAAGTGCCTAGGAAGTTTGAACAAATTTTGTTATTAGGAACATAACAATAAAGGAAAATATACCATTTCTATATAATTTCATACAAAACTTGGCCTTTTAGCACAGGTGTAGGGTTTCAAAAATAAATTCTAAACAAGCACGGGGAGCTAACATTTTTATTGCACAGTTTGTTTTTATATATGTTAAATTATGTGCTTAGAAAGTTTAAACAAATTTTCTTATTGGGAACATACAAACAAAAAAAAGAAATTGTAGCATTATCGGCTAATTTGTGCATAAATTGTGATAAAGTATAGGTTTTACATAAAGATGAGCTTTAAATGTTATTATAATTAAATGTTCTTTACTTTAATACAATTTTAGCCGAATTGTGACAAATGAATAAATGATTACACTTCAAAAATGTCTTATTCAGCTTTTCATGGACTTGTTCAACTTTTGGACAGACTGACATGATGGTGGCATTATACATTATTTTTTAAAATTTTAACAACTATGGTGACCTACCATTATTTTTGCATTTTCTGTCTATATATATAATAGACTTACTGTACCAAAAGTTTAAAGAAAATCTCTTACGCAGAAAAAACTATAGAAAATCTCTTTAATGATATGCATTTCATCAAAGGCACTTTCACGGATCATATTTACAGACGTCTGCAATGATCTCATGTCCGCAAAGCTTCTTTTCTATTTTAAACGAAAAAAACTTATAACTGTAAATACAACACATCACATGTTACAGAATATAACTGTAAATACAACACATCTCCTACAGCATATTATAATTGTAAAGTACATCCCCTCGAATACTGCAGATTATAATTGTAAATACAACACATCGCATAGTGCAGGTTATAATTTTAATACAACACATCGCATACTGCTGATTACACTTGTAAATACAACACATCGCATACTGCCAGATTATAACTGTAAATACAACACATCGCATACTGCAGGTTATAACTGTAAATACTACACATCGCACACTGCAGATTATAATTGTAGATACAACACATCGCATACTGCGATTATAACTGTACATACAACACATCACATACTGCAGATTATAACTGTATTTCTAAACTGAAATACAACACATCGTATACTGCTGATTATAACTGTATATACAACACATCGCATATTGCAGATTATAATCAAAAATACAACAAATCGCACATTGCAGATTATAATCAAAAATACAACACATCGCATATTGCAGATTATAATCAAAAATACAACACATCGCATACTGCAGATTTTAATTGTAAATACATCACCATTACTATAACGTAGTTCACACTGATTACATTACAAATACGTGATATAATCAACACTACTTTTTCGCAACCTCATACGGTTGTCATACCGCCGCACTATACACAACCACATACGGTTGTCGTACCGCCGCACAATAATCAACCGCATACGGTGTCATACCGCCGCACCATAACCAACGTCCTAGGGAGTCATACCCCGCACCATAACCAATCACATACGGTTGTCATACCGCCGCACCATAACCAACGTCCTAGTGAGTCATACCCCGCACCATAATCAACCACATACGGTTGTCATACCGCCGCACCATAACCAACGTCCTAGGAAGTCATACCGCCGCACCATAACTAACCACATACGGTTGTCATACCGCCGCACCATAACCAACCACATACGGTCAGTCATAACCAACTCACATACGGTTGTCATACCGCCGCACCATAACCAACCACATACGGTTATCATGCCGCCGCACTATACACAACCACATACGGTTGTCATACCGCCGCACTATACACAACCACATACGGTTGTCATACCGCCACACTATACACAACCACATAGGGTTGTCATACCGCCGCACCATAACCAACCACATACGGTTATCATACCGCCGCACTATACACAACCACATACGGTTGTCATACCGCCGCACCATAACCAACATCCTAGGGAGTCAAACCGCGGCACCATAACTAACCACATACGGTGTCCTACGACCGCACCATAACCAACTACATTCGGTTATCATAAAGCCGCACTATACACAACCGCATACGGGGGGTTGTCATACCGCCGAACCATAACCAACCACATACGGTTTTTATACCGCCGCACCATAACAAACATCCTAGGGGAGTCATACCGCCACGAACATAACCAACCACATACAGTTTTTATACCGCCGCACATAACCAACCACATACGGTTGTCATACCGCCGCACCATAACCAACCACATACGGTTATCATACGCCGTACTATAC